>JAHWFP010223351.1:31404-46667 GCA_023313725.1 Lithobius niger | reverse complement strand
CCCCCCCCCCCCTTCATGTAATTTGCCGTTCGTTCGGTAGATGGCATCGTATGTTCGCGCTGCTGGCCGTTGCGTTCCAGGTGCAGCTACTATCTCAGTGGGCCTTGGGTGCTACTCTTGTAATTTGCCGTTCCGTCGGTAGATGGCGGAGATGGCATCGTATGTCCTGCTTGCTTCTGCATCTGGCTGCGTTGCGGATCTTGTGTAATTATATATATAGATTGTTTAAAAGCACATTTACTCCGTCCAGAATTTTGTCCGTGAATGGAAGAATGATTCTATTCAGATTAGACACTTACATTGACGAGTTTGTAACCATCAATGTTGAATAGTGTTTATTAATTTTCTATAGAGTATGTCTACATTAACTGACGAAGTATCTATGGACCCTAATTGTTTTGTCACTTTTTAGCCTGCTTTTAATGGGTGGTAAGTCATAAGCGAGCGGTCTTGCCATTAGCTTTTCTGAAGAAAAAAAAGTTTGTTTATTACTATTATTTTTTTTTTACGAAAATAATAATAATAAACACACTTATTTTTTCTCCAGAAAAGCTAATGGTAAGAGGCAGAGACGATAGATGTACAAGTTTAAAAAAAAAGGTTTGGCTCTTGGGCGAACACCTCTTCCAAAAGTGGTAAGGTCACCACATGGTATCGTAAATGTGATGCAGAGACGGCAATAGCAAATTAGAATGAGTAAGAAGAAGCACTTGAATAAGGCATAATAATTTAACAAGCCAAAAAGTGCAAAAAATTGGTATTGAAGTATTTCTTCCGCTAGAGATCTGTTGTACAGGGTGTCCCAGAATGTGGTCCGGTATTTCATTGTTTAATAAAACGGGAACCACAAATGATATCAACAAACGGTTTTTTTTTGTAAAACTGAAAGCACAACTCACCAAGTTTAATACATCTCCATGTGAACGCCCTGTGTTGCACGTAGGATATGTAAATGGTATTAGATTTCCTGCCACAGAGTTTCTAACATATGGACGTTTTCCAATGCCAGTTTCCTTGAACTGCTGCATCAACCTAGTAATCGCTTGGTTTTAGGTGCCTTACATCCCGGATATTCCCTACGATACCACCTTTGAGCTGCGATGACTGATTTTAACTTTGCTAGTCAGAAAACGTACATAGCATTTATTCAGCCGTGCGTGCACCCTACATACGGCTCATGGTGTCCACACCGCGCAACACATGAGGGTGCAGTGGCTGTGGCAAAAACTTGAGTTGTGCTTTCAGTTTAAAAAAAAACCGTTTGTTGATATCATTTGTGGTTCCCATTTTATTAAACAATGAAATATCGTACCACTTTCTGGGACACCCTGTACAGCATATAAGCCAGCACCTGTCAAATTTCGCCACCTCTTCTCTTCTTTCTGCAGTGGAAGGTCTTGTTACCTATTGCTGCCTTTCAATCCAGCTTAGGACCGTTTTAATTTTTTTTTTATAGTGCTAAAAGTTTTATCATTTTATTTCTGATGCTTGTTGTTGGGTGGATCACCAATGATATTTATTTTATTTTTTGAGTCAAGTTTTGTGCTTAACCTTTTGGGTTAAGTACAATGCTGTAGGGGCCATTTTGGAGAGACGATACATTACGTTGACGTTAGTGACCTAGTTGTCGACGTGCATTAAGCCTCAATTCCCCACCATGTGTGCATAGGTCAGAGGCGATTTTTGATCTCATGTTCTCTTGGCTTGGGAATCAATGTGCTATTACCGATGTACGCATGGGCCTCTCGAAAATGGCCCGGAGAGCATTTGTACTTACCCAAAAGGTTAAGCACAAAGCTTGGTTACTAGTACTGTCATTGTATCAATATTTGGAACAGTATGAGGCAAGATGGCCTGAAAGTTAGCATGACTGCATCATGTGTCATTGGTCCTGGAATCAAGCCTTATTTCATCACAGGTATTTTCGGGAAATGCAGTTCCCTGTTACGCCTCGTGCTCATTTCGATTTGGTACGTAAAAGATCTTAGAAATTTCCAATTGTAATTACCTAGCAAAATTGTTCCTCTCTCCTTCATGGCTTTGTGCGGTAGTGCATCAAAACTCCAAACCTAAGTACTTGGAACAGTACTGCAATTGTCTGCTGTTTTCTTCGATGACATTTTGTGCTTAGTTAGCTTATAGCTTACTGTTAAGGTTATTGGTGGATTTATGATGGCTTTAGTAGGAGGTTGGTTGACTAATAACATTTTTTGGTAACAAATTGGTGATAACCAAGTTTAGACTAAAATGAAAAAAAAACAAACTTCATAAACTATAAACCGGAAGGCATGACACAGCAACTTTACTTTCTCCCCAACAGCAAGAACGCACCCATGCACACGAATGAACCATCCAACCACCCAACCAACGACCCTTCTTCGTTCGGTCACCCATTTTTGCTTTCGAGACAAACGTCTTTCGATACTCCCCTAACTACAGGCGACTGTTAGGATGGAAACACGGCAGATCCTGGAACGACCATTTCCATGATAGTGCCACCACTTTAATGGGTTCCTTATGGCAACGACGCCATCCCGTATTGAGGAGAGTAAGAGAGGGTGGGATTGGAGAACAGGGGGCAGGCCAGGTTGGAGGAGGGGGGTGGGGTGTGCCTTCTCTCTATAGGGGGTGTATTCTCTCCCGCTCTTTTCTAAGAAGACGTCTTCGTCTTCTGTAATGAATGTTTGTGCATTGCAAGTGAACGTCACTTGCCGCCATGGCATTTCCTTGTTGCGTGGCACGGAGCCAAGCGTCGTTATGCAAATCCCCGCTGCTAAACAGACTTCAAAATTCTGCCGTGTTGGCACGGCGACTTTTAAGTGCCCGTGATGGATCAGAGCACACATCAATCCACAGGTCGGTGGGCATCAGCCACTCACATCCCAACGACTAATGGCTGATGCCTGCCAACCAACAACACCCGCTGCACTGATTAACTCCATAAGATCGTACATTGGCGATTTAAAGAGGAAGGGAGAAGACGAAGCCCGAAGAGGAGTTAGGAGTGCTTCGGTGGGTTCTTGTGGTTCGTTGATTTGCTGGAGGGACCGATTGGTTTCTTCGTGTTGTGGCGCCTTTTGAGATAATTTTCGTCCTACTTTTCATAATTTTTTTGCCGGAAGCGACATAAAAACCCAATTAGTCTCACGTGTGGGTGTGTATTTGTTAACTTTTGACTGTATAATAAGTTAGATGGAGAGTGCTCGATTTGGATCCAAGAAGGCTAGGTGTACGTATCGGTAGGGCATAGGAAGCGAGGATGTGAAGGGAAGGGCACGGCAACGCGTTTGTTATTTGCACCGATACGTAGACAATTACGGCTTTACTTGGCCAACAATACAGTACATAGCTGAAACGCTATAACAAATTGAGAGTATAGGTTGGGGCACTCTAACTATACACTTGTGAGGGAAGATAGGGGTTACTAACAAGCTCTCATAACAATTGCATTAAACAGGGGAGAGAGAAAAAGGATAAGGTGAACTCCAGTAGGGTGGAGAAGAAGGAAGGAATAAAAAGAAATAAAAAGTAAAAATTACTGGTAAATGAAATGTTGCAGTTAATAACTTTAAAATGTTTATTTTTTATTACCTTTTTTATAGCAGTTTCCCCCTTTTGAGCACTTTATTCCCCTAGAAGACCGAGAGTTGTATTCCCTGACGGGCTCGTACTAGTACGGCGCATGCGCGGGCTTGGGCCAGTTTATATAAGCTCTGCGCAGCAGTCTGTCAACATCATTTCTCCTAGGATGCTCACGACGCGTGGATGCCCTGAACACGATCCCCGAGCCGCTACTCGCCGCCTCTGCACGAGCAGCCCGTCGTCGATCCGCGTACCGTCGCTCCTGCGGATGGCACGTTCGAACTCACCAGCTGTTATGATTTCGTTCGATTACCCGATTCCTCCTTTCGAGGAAACGGGGCCGACAGGCTGTCTCTCGTGACTTATGCACGATCCCCTCGTCATCAACCCGCGTACCATCGCCTCAGCGGATAACACTTGCGGTCCCGACTGCTGTTTCAGCTCCAGTCGAATCCTCGATTCCTCTTTCAGGATCAATGGGCCCCGCGGCCACCAACGATCCCCTGTTAACTTTGGCTTTGCAACTTGTGGACATCGATCCCTCAAACCAACATGCCTCCTCCGCTATTACAACGATTAACGATAAGCCGGTTCCGTATCCAACAACTGAGGACCCTGGCGAACCTTACAGGCATTCTGTTGATTCTCAATTAACTTCTGGACGATCACAGGACATTGCGGGTTCTGCAGTTCTTGCCTATATTTCTCAACAGATTCCAAGCCGCCGTTCAGGCCGCCTTCCTACTACACGATCCCTTCTTTATCGGCAGCCTCGCCAACCTCCCTCAGCAGTGTTCCCGGAACTTGTATCTACCTTTCCCTTGGAAGTCGGTAGGGGAGCATTTCAATGTTTTGGGTCCACCGCGACCCCACGCCCTACGATTCCATCTTTACCTGGCCCGATCCCAGTGAGGTCAGAGGATCCTAGTTTACCAGCTTCACCCTCTACACCACTTCTTCCGTCTCCAATAACAACGATTCCGTTGGGGACGACTGCCGCCCCCTCACCGGTCCTTGTTTCGCCACGTTCCCTTCGATGACCGGTTCCCTTTCCGACCTTTCGACGGACCTTTTGCGTTCCAGACGATCCTCCGCTGGCTTGCCACTGCTACGATCCTACCTACGACTCAGACACTGGTCCGCCTCCTCCAGTCATTGTTCACAATGCTTCCGTCGCTGAAGAGGATCTACAATTCGACGTCCACTACACTATACTTGTGCTCGATCCCCAGAATTTTTATCTCTGTCACCTCATTCACCGCCGGTTCTACACTCATGCACTATATCAATCCCAGGCATTGCTCCTCTTCCTCCACGCCGCATACCGCCGCAATCAACGACCACATCTGGGCCATCCACTACGGATCCTCCGTCACGCCGAATCTCCTGCACAGACACTATCACACTGCCTATCCATCAATCCCCTTTGGTGAGTCCACCTACTCATTTGTAACCCTAGATTATACCGTCTTGCTTGTAACCTTGGTGTAAAAAAAAAGAAGAAGAAAAAAAGAAAAGAAAAAGAAGGCAAAATAATATATATACATAATGGAAATAAATAAGCCTCTCGGCTGGGAATATGTAATAAGATTCAAAAGAAATAACTCAAGCATACGTGACTCAAGCTATGGTCCACCTGCAATTTCTCTTACTACCACCCGGTTCCACCCCGCATTGGCCTCCTAACAAATCCCATCAGAGCCATATTCTCTGCGTAGGCACACCATCTCCCACTCGATTCCGTCCCACTACCAACTGGACCGGGTCTACACTCCCTTTCCGTTTAGCATCGCCTCCATTCGCCATGATTTATTTGGCCGATCCTCCCTTGTTCGACACTCTTTAGCGTATACCGCCAAGATCTGCATCTAATTCTGCTTCCCAGCGCAAAAAAAAAATTAAAAATAAATATATATACCTAAGCCTTTTGCAATACAAATTTTTTATTCTTCTTCACCATTGCATCGTTAACGGTCACCCTTAGTCATTAAACCTCCATCCCAGGATATGCTACCATCCACACGGGACTCGGTTCCCTACATCTCTTTCCAGGCTCACGCCTCGATCCGCGTCCACCGCTCTCACGAGCCGCCTTCACCAACAGAAGTCGCCAGTATGTCACTTCCGCTGTGTTTGAAATTCCTGCGTCCAGGTAACCGCTCTTCGATTCATCTCTATGCCCATCATGTCCGATTCATCATCTTCAGAAGACCCACTCACGGATCAAGGAGAATTGCCTCCAAACGTGCCATCACCTCCACCGTGTCGTTGTTTAGGGTTTGCAGGCAACAACATGCATTTCGATCCTCATCCGTGTTGCCAGCATCATAGGGCCTGCGACGGTACTACTATACGGTGTTCGTGTTTCTATTTCTCCCTGGAAATGGATCCTAATCAGAAAAAGACAACAGCTTTCAAGGCAAAACAGCTCGAGCCCCCTTTGCACCACCAAAAGTTATGTTCCTTCGAAGATAATTTCGAAAGAGAAAAATGCGGTTCCATTGCTCCCCGATCCCACCAACGGCCTATCAACCCATCATGTGAGTCTGCCGATTCTGCCTCCTCCTTCCACCCACTCTTCACAGGATCTCGGTTTGCCCTCCGGATTGGTACCATTTCCTGCGGCGCCGGTCGTCCGTGAGGCGCTCATCCGTGGCCTGCACACCTCTGTACGCGACGCTGAAAACTTGGATTTTGATATCAAGTTCGTCCTCTCTTTTACGGAAAACTTTGGGAAAGAATTAGCTTCTTTGCGGTCATCGTTGTCAGAACTTCCCGCTCTACGAGAAGCTGCCGCATCCTCAGAGGCCCTGCTAGTGGTAAGTTCTGCTAATGAAGCTTACGCAAATAAACTCGAACTCGTCAATCATCGATTTTATTCTATGCGAGTAAACTACGCTTTGTTAAAAGCACACAATGCTTGGGTTTCCCCGATACCTTCGTCACCACCTTGGCGTGCTTATTATTGTGCCCGCTCTCGCACGCACTGCCTCCATAACGCGCCTTCTTCAACAACAATCCGCTCACCTGCTAGGCAACCTCCGGTAACACCACAACAGTCGCCGTCAGTATAGAACCTTCATCATGCAGCCCCATCGCCTTTGCCTTCCCCAACATGGGACCCCTCATCAACGGCTCGTATGTCCTTCACTCCAGCCGACGATCCTCCCGATCTTACCAGCCCAGCAAAGTTTTTTCTCCGATTCCTACCACCACGGCGAATGATTCCATCGATTTCACCACTTTCACAGACAATCTTACCGATCCTTCTATCCCGGCAAACGATCCTCTAGTTTGTGTCATCCCAACAAACGAACCTCTCGGTTCTTCCACCCGATCCTCCCTCACTCACTTTGGAAGGAGGCAGCGGCTTCACCTCTCTTCACTCATATGACCAACTATTCAGTTTGGCAATTCGACAACGCGCCAACTTTTATTCCAGTGTTCCATGGGATCAATCCGCACGAGCCCACAGCATCCGGTGACTTGCTTTGCTCCCCATGTCGAGCGAAAGCTGAAGGTGTGACTTTAGGCTTCAGAATACTTCAGTAACTTTGACTTTAAAAAAAACTCCTTCCCTTCCGGACGGCGAGAAGTTCACTTTAACGGTCCTGGGAGGACGGTGGAAATCCACTTCTCGCTTCGGAACATTTTTCATTCTTCAATTTCTATACTACATCACGATCCGCCCATCAGAATGTTTAAAATCCATCCCTCTGTTCTGTGCTTCTGATCACAACAAGCCTTTAACGCCACTTCCTTCAGTCCTTCATAGAGGACTTATCCTCGATCCACCACACTATCAAGGACCGTTTCCAGCCACAGCGACATCTCCACAGCAACCTGCATCTTCACGTTCATCTTTCTTCCCACAAGGTAAGCAGTTTCGAAACAATTTTCTGATTCTTTACCTTGTACCCTCGAGGTGTTAAGACCCCATGAGGATAGGTATTAAAAAAATTGACAGAAACTTAAGCAACCGCATTTCCCAACCTTACCTGTGAATGACGAGATGGTCCCTTAAACCAGGTGAAATTGCTTGTGGGATCAGGAGTGTCTTCACCGGAGAGAGATTCATACTGCGGGAGACTTGAACCTAGCCCCCCCCCTCCTAGGTGACAAAGTCTGCTATAAAAAAGGTAATGTATATTTTTTCGGCCATAAAAAGACTAAAATTCCAGGGCCCGAGCCTGGTTTATTTTACTTTTTATTGCCTAGCGAAAATATACATTACCGTAAATCCCGCCATTCCTCCCCTCTATGGACTAGGTTCTGGAAGGTGGAGAAATGATGATGACAGGCTGCTGCGCAGAGCTTATATAAGCTGGACCAGGCCCGCGCATGCGCCGTACTAGTACGAGCCCGGCAGGGAAGACAACTCTCAATCTAGGCGAAGATTCTCTAGGAGAACTTTCTCTAGGCGAATAAAGTGCTCAAAAGGGGGAAACGGCTATAAAAAAAGGTAACAAAAACTAAAATTAACCAGGTTCGGGCCCTGGAATTTTAGTTTTTTTTGTGTGTGTAAATTTGGCTGCAAATTTGATTTCGGCATATGCGAAAACATAAAATTGACGTAAATTAAAAGTTGCTACCACATTTAATCGTATTAGAAAAATACACCATAAATTTTTTTAGTATAAAATTTACGATGTATTTTTATAATACGGTTAAACATGGGCGTATTAAATTTTAAATCTTTAAGTCAATTTATATATTTTCGCGTATTTTCAGTTTATGTATTTTATATTAATTTGCAGCCAAATTAAAAAAAATAAATAAACATTTTCTATAGTTAACTTCAACATTTCATTTGCCAGTCATTTGGACTTTTTATTTCTTTTACTTAACTTCCTTCTTCTCCACCCTACTCGAGTTCACCTCATCCTTCTTTCTCCCTCCCCTGTTTAAGCCTATTGTTATGAGAGCTTATTAGTAACCCCTATCTTCCCCCCAGAAGCGCATAAGATGCCCCAACTATAGAACACTTGCGAGGGGGAGCAAAACAGGTGACAAACCAGGCAGACGTGGGTAAATAGCCACAGCAAAGTGCCTGAGCAGGGAATTGAACCCACAACTTTTGAAACCAAATGACGAAGGCCTACCGCTGAGCCATACTGACACGGGCAAA
Source organism: Lithobius niger (assembly GCA_023313725.1). NCBI lineage: Eukaryota > Metazoa > Arthropoda > Chilopoda > Lithobiomorpha > Lithobiidae > Lithobius > Lithobius niger. The sequence goes on along the minus strand of JAHWFP010223351.1, from coordinate 37,957 downwards.
AGGAAACGTCCACAGGCAGCATTCAACACGCACATATATACATACATACTCCAATAGCCACTGCACGGACACCACACACAGAATAAAGCGTAAAATTATGGACTAAAAAGAAAGGAAAGCCAAATATATACGTGTACGTGTTAAATACTGCCTGTGGACGCTTTGGCTGTGGCAGCATGGCTCAGCGGTAGGACTTCGGCATTTGGTCTCAAAGGACGTGGGTTCCCTGCTCAAGCAGTATGACTTGATCATTAAGTCCAAAAGGAAACGTAAACAAGTTTGCATCTGCATTTATTCAACCTTTCTTGAGCGCATTTGGATATCCGTCCTGTTTAATGTTTTAACTAACACAAACACCACCGAAATCACGCTACATTAAATTAGGCAGGATGTAGAGCTTTACCTCCATTATAAGAATTTGTGACTTTGTGAAGATTACCTGGACCATCATCACCCAGACTTTAGGTAGCATTCCACGTACCCTGCATGCGACACGTAACACCTGTAATGCTAGACTCACACGCCACCAACATGCGCAACTGTAAGGCGAGAAGAGGGGTATGTAACTATATGTATATATATATATATATAGTCGGCACGACACGATTGTTTAACAAAAATAATCAGGTGAAATAAAATTGAGTTTTCTATAATTATGTCCTTCAAGGATGAAATAAAATTGAGTTTTCTATAATTATGACCTTCAAGGATGAAAGTCTTCGCTGATACGATTCGCTCATACGATTTTGCCTAAACAACTTCAGCTTTAGTAAAATCATTTTAAGAAGCTCTGGCAGACTTTAGCAAACATGCACTTGGCCGACACGCCGACGTTCTCCCCCCCCCCCTTCCCCCGAACGGTTATTTAGTCACTATTATTGTGTATATAGGCTCTGCACTTTAGCGATTGTTTCCCAGCGGTTGGTCGCCTGTATCATCATATCATTGTTGTTGAGTCTAGATTGGATTATGGGACCTATGATCGAAAATTGTATTAAGCTTTCAAGGTTGCGTGCACATACACCTAGAAATATTTCGAACTAGCTCGCTGCTCGTCTAAAGACGGGTGAATTTATTTTATAACATCACTACAATAAATGACGTAGCCTTTTATTTTGGGTCTTGACTTAGGCTGGCCGCACACCAAATTCGACATTTTGGTCTCACGACAGGACATTTTGTCGTAACCTGTCTCAACCTGCCGCAGACGTCTCTAAAACCATAGGAATACGCTGAGCGCCACACACCGGATGCGACGTTGTCGCGAGACGTCTTTTAGGCGTCTCACGACAACAAAGCGAAGCAGCTCCTAGTTTCGTGTAACGGGGTCTCTCCACCAGATGCGACGTTTAGTCTTGCAACGACATTTTGTCATCTTTGGTTTGCGGCCACCCTTAGGCTGGCTGCACACCAAATTCGACATTTTGTCTCACGACAGGACATTTTGTCGTAACCGGTCTCAGCATGCTGCAGACGTCTCCAAAACCATAGCAATGAACTGAGCACCACACACTAGATGTGACGGTGTCGCGAGACGATATTAGGCGTCTTTCGGCGTCTGGCGACAAAAAAAGCGAAGCTCCTTCTTGTTTCGTTTGGTGGGGTCTGTCCACCAGATGCGACGTCTCGCGACGTTTTGTCCTGCAACGTCTCGTCGCGAGACAATTGTCTAATTTGGTGTGTTACCACCCTTACTATCGCCTTCTCCCCCTCCCTCTGCCCTCAACACCGGTTCTCTTCCTCTGCATCGGCTCTTTTCTCGCTTTACAACGACATATCTTTGCTCTACGATGTACTTTTAACTCAATTACGTTTTCATCCATCCCTCCTCTGCCCAAACGAAGCATACGTAGATTATTCGCCCTCTCCAAACCTCTCCCCTACATCTACGACGTACTTTCGCCTCCATCCATTCCCCCCCCCCCCCATTTGCGACGTACTTCGCATCCAAACTCCCCCCCCCCCCACCCACACACCCCCGTGATGCACGCACTACGCGTTACTACGTATTTCCCAACTTGTCGCATTGCATCCTGGGAGAGTTAGGGCGCGTTTATGCAGCGACTCGCCTTTGCATTCTCGCAGCTAGAACTCAATCGTGATGACAAAGGTGACATTGCCATGGTAACAACGGTAAATGGGTTAGCTAAATCCGACATCGTTTGAGTAAATACTTGCAGTCTTATAATCCGTGCCAATAATATAAAGAATTCTTCATGACGAAACAATTTTCCCAAATGCTTCTGAACTCACGTTATTTGCTGTTTTCGTTGCGTGGCGGCAGAACATAAAACCGCCGCCATGTTGGAATTTGAGGTGATTTCTAGCTTCTAACTGCGAGAACGCAAAAGCGAGTGGTTGCGTTAACGTGCCCTCACGCAGCAAGCAAGCAAGCCGTTCGCCTGGCTCATTCTTAAAGGCACCTTTTCAAATCCTAGATGCAGCACCGTAGATTCGTCGAGCAATATATAGAAAATAGCGGTAAATAGCAAATGGAACAACACTATCCGCAGCAGCGCTGCGATTTCCAAAACTAAAACGAGATCACGTGACCCACATCAGCCTATTGGATGCCGGAGAATCTGGAACGTGGATGCTGTGTTTAGATTATGGGCAATGCTCTTAAGGTGAACTGCACCAATTCAAATGAATTGTGTCGATTTTTATTAATCGTGTCTTTTTTTTTTTTTTTTACCGTGATGAAGAATCTAGCCAAAAACACTGCAGAATATTTAGGAAATGTCGACGCAATTTTCTTTACAAAAGTATGTTTACTTCTTTTGATCTTACGGTGTGGAGTTCGGATGGTGAGTTGGAGAAGCCATTTCGTTTGGAGGAGGAGGAAGGGGGGGGGGGGGGTAAGGAGAATCATCTCATTTTATATTTCTCTTGGATTTTTGTGGCTCTGAAACTCCTTCGCTAACGAGTTTAGTTTGTCGCTGCTAAGTTGTTGACTGGACGCGAAACAATAATTTATACCGGGTTGCAAATTGAATATTTGCGTACAAATCGGGTTAAGCCGCCAAGGGCGTTCCCATTTTTCGTCCTTGTTATTCCCAATTGAAAACTAAATTGGACCAACTAGAAGAGCATTTAGAAAACGAATCTTTTCTTCTTCTTGCGAAAGAAGTCAACGTCTCATTACGGTCCAATTGTTATGATTGTAGCTGCAGTTGGCTGAAATATTATCGATTTGTTTATTAAGCAAACGTTAGTTTTACCGAAATGGAAAGTTAGTTAAACTAATTTCGATTCAAAATGCCATCTATATATATCTGAGTTTCGAGGGCCTTAAGGCCAAATTTGGCCAATCGCTTTCCACCGCTGGAAGTCTTGTTTTTGTAAACGAATAAACAAACGTTGAATGATGGATTTTTGTTGTTGATGATTATTGACTGGCTTAACTGTAATTAATTTTTCAATTAAAATCAAAATGTTGCCGGTGCAGCATTAAAAACGCGCTAATTATCGTGTAGATTTTAATTAAGAGAGTAACTATAAACTTTTTAATTAGCGGTTCTTTTTGTTTTTAATAGTTTGTTTTCAGTTTTTTTTTTTTTGTAATGTAAATTTCTCTTTAGGCCCGATGTAGGCAACTGATTCTGCATCTGTCTACTTTTGTAAAGTTGCTTAGGATCACTGTTATTAGGGATTATTGCAATTCACAGAAGAACTTGAATGTAAAGTGTGGTATACCGTTATTTTATAGACACCCGTTTTTTTTAACCTCGTGTTCGTGGTGTAGTGTTCGCTAATTCTAATAACGGTGCAAACCTATTTCCGCTGCATTCTGGACTTAAATGTCAGACAGCCTGGGCGGGGATTCAACCCTCGGCTTTTGACACCGAAGGTCCTTTCCAAAATACTGACACGGTATGTTCTATTCCCGTTCAAGCTGTATGATATTTAACACCAAAATACAACGGAAATAGGAATGCATCTGGGTTAATTTACTAATCGAGCCAATTTGGCTCTCGGTCTTGTTTATTCGTTATATCAAGAGTTTATAGGGTTATAAGGGTTATGTCTGTGTTTGGTTTGCCTCAGTTAGTTTTGTTACGTGGCTAGGTTGCTGTGGAAACTAGGGAAATACCATGATAATCTAGCATGGGCGGTTAAATTGCTCGTGGAGAAACACCTTTGCGATCTTTATTACTAGATTTTTAATTCCATTACCAGAAATCAGGACACTGGTCTTGTGTCACCGCCAGATTTGTGGTACTAGCGCACGTGCATCGAGCGCATCGCGTAGTCAACCTACAGGTAGAATAAACCGTACATCGAACAGGAGCTTTTTCATTCTTCGTTCTGATTGGTGGAGTTATAGTATGATTATTGTTCCCACGCGAAGCGCGGCCCCTCACAGGTCTGATTGAGTACTATTAGAGGTACCACTGCCACACGCGTCTGAAATTATAGAAAAACCGAGTAGTCCACTTAAAGCCGAGTAGTCCACTTTAAAGCCGAGTAGTCCATTTTAGAGCCGAGTAGTCCACTTTAAAGCCGAGTAGTCCACTTTAAAGCCGAGTAAGTGAGTTTAATAGACAGCAAACAATAGTAAAGCAACGCAATATGTGCTCACACCCCACAAGAGCTTATACCACGTGGGGCATGCAAAACGCCATACAAAATTAACAATTGTACACAAAAGTCTGTATAAACTCAAAAACATGTAATTAAAAATAAAAACTACCTTCTTCTTACATTATAAAACCAAAGTTTCACAGCAAAAATGACGAGGACGAGTACTGCAATGAAACGAACGAACATGTTAATTCTTTTGCCAGCGAAAGTTGAAATTGGCGCATGTTGCCTCCACTAACAATTTACATTGTGCAGTCATCGCAGCAGCACTTGGCATACTTTTGCTACAATAACTAAACGGATTGGAAGGGTGGGGATTGGGGGTGGGGGCGGGGGCAGTGCGTCTGTTACCATTAACTAAACCTAAAAGGTAATCTTTTTTGGCTGTCTGAGATGGAGACAGTGTCAATTTTGGCCAAATCTCACAAAATGGAGAGTGGCTGGGGAAGGGAGTATTTAATTCAATTACATGTAGCAAAGAGGAGGAAGGCAAGCAGAGGGACGGGTAGGAGATAGGAACGCACGGCAGAGGGGACGGAGGAAAGGGGAGGATTGGAGGGAAGGGGTAGTATTAGAGGAAGAAAAATTGTCTGTCGCAGTGAACAGTTCAGGCAACACCGCGCGAAAAATGGGAAACAACCACGGGCGAAACAAAACCCCGGGCAAAGCCGGGTATGACTGCTAGTATGAACACAAATGTAACCATGAAAGTAATGCAGATAGGAACGTGTACTTGATGAACTAACAAGGTAAGCCATAGTTACTGCGAAAGAAAAAGTTTAGCCTAAAGTTTGAATCACTTTTCTAGAAAGGTAGTACTAAGGCTCAGTGGCCAATTAAACAACATTGTGGAAACGATAAATGTCTACAATTTCCTTTTTTTTTTTTAAGTTTTATTAAGGAAAATGGTAAATAAGCCATCAGCGAATCTGGAAAATGGGAAAAAAAGCCATCATCTTGAAAGTTGTATGGTACAATGCACTTTTGCAGAACTTGCTACCAAGGAATTAGCTGCATTTACCCAATTTTTCTTTAGTAACTTTAGGTTGAATAATGAATTGTTCGATCAGGGTGGCGTTTAAAAAATTCAAGATGAAATTTCCCGATTTTTCCATGTTTTCCTGACCAGTACTAAAATATTCCCCTAATTCTTTTAGTCGGTCGAAGGAGGTATATTACAGGACTAAGGAACATTTTTTTTTTGTACATTTCACTCAAATCGCAATAATTTTATCCAAGAATTTATAGGGTTGGGGAGGAGAATTTGTAACTCTAAAAAGTCCCTATTGAAACGTGTTAGATTCATTCCTATTAGTTCTGTCCGAGTTTTCAGAGGGCGCCACGAGTTCCATGTGGTAATTTATTTGCAATTTTTCAGCCCAAATCTAAAGTAAACTAATTACAACTAAGCTAAACTAAATAATAATTAAATAAAAGCTAGTTTCGTTTAGTTTAATTTTAAGCCGAAAACTGAGTTGAAATTCCCACACAAACTCATGGCGCCCTCTATAAACTTAGACGGAACTAATAGGAATGAATCTAAGATGTTTCAGTAGGGGTCTCAGTCTCAAATTCTCTTCCCCAACTCTACAAATTCTTGCTTTATCACATTGCTTTTGCTAAATCAAAAACTACACTAACTGGTGTTGGTAAAGACCAGGAATGCAATAAATTAAACAAAACTAGAAACGCACGTACACGTAACGTCTACTATTATTTAGAAAAAGGAGTTTTTTTGCTTTATCAGAAATGAAACAAAAAGAACATGGTATTTTTAACTGTAATAAAGTGAAGGTTTAAAAATTAAATAAGAATTAGCTATTCTTTAAAAAGGAAAGACTTTCCGTAACTTTTCCCTGAATTTTCCAAACTTGATAAATTCCCAGAATTTTCCAAACTTGATAAATTCCCTGAATTTTCCAAACTTGATAAATTCCCTGATTTTTCCAAACTTGATAAATTCCCTGAT
>JAHWFP010223351.1:12552-31394 GCA_023313725.1 Lithobius niger | reverse complement strand
AACTTGATAAATTCCCTGATTTTTCCAAACTTGATAAATTCCCTGATATTTCCAAACTTGATAAATTCCCTGATTTTCCAAACCTGATAAATTCCCTTGAATTTTCCAGGTTGTCCAAGTAGAAAACCACCCTGACATTTCACTCCTTAGTATGGTAGTTCGTCTTAAAGTAAAGTTGACTTAATCTCTGCAACTGTATCGCTTTAAAACTCTTTAAAAACTCTTCCTCAACCGATTCGCCGTTTTGATGAACTGAATTCCGTGTAACCTCGCTCATGTATTGACCGTTGGTCTTCGATTCGCGGACCTAAAAGAGATTTTTGATGGCTACTCTTTCATTGCTAGCTCTCTTTTCCCATCTCCTTTCCCCATTCCACTTTTTCCTTTTTATCTACCCACTTCCTCCACCCCCCCCCTCCCCACGGCTCTTCAAACCCCCTTTCCTTTTCTCGTTGTCACCCACCCGTGCAAATGCTGCCGGCTCAGTCTGTGCATCTACCGGTTCCGAGATCGATTTCAAATACAATGTATTCCATTCATGTGATTGCTGGCGCTCGTCGGCGCGACCTACTTTTCGAGGAGGGGGGAGGAAGGGAGGGGGGGTAGGGAGGGGGTGATTTGAGGGCTGGGGCATCCGGGGAAGAAAAACTTGGCTCGCCTCAGAAATTGATATTGCATAAAAATCGGTAAGGTTGGCAAGTTTGGGGCGCCCCCTGAGGCCTGGGGTTACGGTTGTGGATGCAGGGTAGATTGTTGGACACCCCCCGCCCCCGCACGGGGTTCTTTTTTCCGGTTTAGTAAGCGTGTGAATGGTGTGTTTGGAACACTGTTATTTTTTCTTTTCGAGAGCTTATCTCCGTTTTGCTATGATGTTGTTCTTCCCTGTTTTCCGTTTGTGGATGGGTGTAGCCTCGAAGTAGGGGTGTGAATGTGTGTGTACACAGACAGGTTGTGACACAGGGGGCAAGACACGATGCAAGACTGTCAGTGTCGCATTGAACGATTAAACGCCGTTCCACCACGATATTAAACGCCGTATCGACGTTCCACCACGATATTGAGTAGCCAGAGCTTTTGGGAAAACGAATTTTTGATTGTTTGTGGTGGAGATTGTGGGATGGGTGGCTCTAGAACGAGAATTAGGCGGCATTCACACTCCTAAGCAGAGGTGTGCGCCGCCTCGCTGTGCCGCCGTAGTGTGGCGATAAAATGTAAAATGAAACGTCACGTGTGTCATCACTGGTGGTGTTGTTTCTGCGGGGCGTCGACAGTGTTCTTTTACTGTAATGAGACAAAAAAAAAAGCCAAACGTACTCCGGTAATAGGTGCGAAGTCTGTATTCTTTCACTACTTTGAACAATTGCTGTGTAATTTCTTTACAAAATTAAAAAAGTTAAATAATAATGCACTACAAAGTACACAGTTGTCAGTAACGTTTGGTTTTTAAATATAATAACACCAAAAAATTGCCCCTTTTTAAAGCTGGTCTTCAGTTGCTTGAATTACGCCGACTCCGGTATGACCTTATCTTGACGTATAAGCTCCTACGGGGACTTATATCTCGGTGGACTTGCCTTTTTTTACACCCTGAGCCGCGGAACCATCACACCAGGGGTCATCCTTGGAAGCTGGCAGTTCAGGGGTCCCATCGGGACTGTAGAAAGTATTTCTTCGCGGTGCGTGTTGTTCCAGTTTGGAATGCCCTTACTTCTGAGACAGTTGTATGAGTGCCGAGGGAGGTTTTCGTATAGAATGTTATACTATACACAGGATCTTCAGGCGTTTATTACGAGACCAAATTAGGGTTATATTGTCGGGGCCAGCACGCTCCAAGAGGTTTGTCTGCTCCACGACTCTGGCCCGGTGTTAGCGTCTCACAATCCTTCTGGTAGTCTTCCACACAATTGTGGTAAATTGTTTAGTATTGTTATTAATAATAATAATAATAATATTATTATTATTATTATTATTATTATTATTATTTTAGCCTGGTGAACTTTAGTATCGTGAAGTGAACTGCCGTATAAATCTGTTTATTGCGAATCTTTGGGTGGAATAAAATTATTATTATTGTTGTTACGCCATGAACGTAAACCATTTTACGTCTTTTGCTAACGCAAATAAAAAAAATTAAACATAAAAATCTTTATTTTCACCGGAAACGTTAATTTCGTAAGTCGGAAGGAAGAGGAATGTATATCCAATTTTGTCTACCCAACTGGTACCTTAGTCATTAATAAAATTCTTCTATTGGCAAAGTCCATTTTTATTTTCTTTATCCTGCGTTTCCCATTTATCGACCCCCCCCTCCCTTTTCATCATGCTGTGAAAGTTGAATCGAATACAACTCTTGAATTAATTCACCATAGCTGTGCCTGTATTCGTTTGGGATTTGTTACGAATACAAAAAAACGTAAATATGAAAATATAGAATTACGCAACAGTTTCTTGCACTTGCCTCAAATTCTGCCTGACGAGTTGCAACATTCAAATCGGTTGTCGTTCTTCTTTTCTTTTGTTTTGCAGCACAGTAAGCTTCACTTTCCAATTTCTCTATTTATTCTCTTTGTCTGACGAGATGGGGCCAGCTTCACTGTGTGCAAAATGCTCTTCGGCTTAACGCAAGAGACCTTGCAGCATGAAGCAACCTAATGACGTATATTGTGCCACCATTTTTGTTGAAATTCGGCCTTAATAAGCTGGGGTTATTAAATCCCAAGCTTAGATCTTCAAACGTATGCAATGAGCACGCAAACTGGCTAGATCTTTTAAAACATTTTAAAAAATGGACGCAGTAAATGAGTTCCTATATGACTGTATATTTAAGAAACATACTTCATACGTCGCCAGATTTTTTTTTATGGAAAGAATTAGGAAACCCGAAAACGCAAAAGGGGGAAACCTCTGACAGTTGCAAGACCGAAATATTCCCCAGCAAACCGTAGATAGTTTCAACCGTAGTTACAAGTTACATTTCTGCTGTTTATGTAATGTATATTTATTTACTTCTGCAGTTTATTTAATGTCTATTTACCTACTTCTACCGCTGTTTATTTAATATCTATTTATCTACTTCTGCTGTTTATTTTATCGAAGTTAGGGGCCTGGGACTAACTATAACAGTGGGCCCCCCTCCGCTGACTGAAATCGTAAAAAGGTTACACTTTGTTACAATATACGTCGACCACTATTGTGCTTAATGGGTTGGTTCATTCATTAATCCGGGCTGCTTACGTCTGAAGGGTTTCCTGCTTAACAGGCCAACAGGCTTGCACTGCAGTGCTCCTGCTCCGTACTCGTTGCCGTTGGATTGAAGTTGTTTGTTGGGAGTATTAAAAAATGCACAATACGCACAGATCGACTACATTACTCATCGTCATCAAAACTCAAGATTGCTAAAAGAAAAAATTTTAAGCCGTGCGGGCCCCTTGAAAGCCCGGGCCTGGGTACAGCGGGTCCACCTGACCCCCCCCACCCCCACCCCCGTTGAGGGGGCCCTGAGAAGATACATGGATTTATATACTATCACACTGCGTGGTAAACTCCATGGTCGATGTAGGAACAATATAAAAACACTGAGTGAGATGGTATGCGCAGAAACTCTTGTACGGTAAATGCACCAATCCATTGGAGATAATGGCTTTCCCTTCAATGCAGTGGCCACGTGGTTTGTTCGGAAACCCCCTCCCCCCGTTGTGGTTACTTGTGGCCGAAAGCCCACCTCCCCCCCACCCCCTGGCCGACCGCGTGGTTTTTGAATGCCCCTTTAACGTCTATTTTATCTACTTCTTGTTCATTTATTTAATGTCTATTTATCTACTTCTGCTGTTTATTAATATCTATTTATCTACTACTCCTGTTTATTTATTTAATGTCTGTTTATCTACTTCTGCTGTTTATTTAATGTTTATTTATCTACTTCTGCTGTTTATTAATGTCTATTTATCTACTACTCCTGTTTATTTATTTAATGTCTGTTTATCTACTTCTGCTGTTTATTTAATGTCTATTTATCTACTTCTGCTGTTCATTAATGTCTATATATCTACTTCTGCTGTTTATTTAATGTCTATTTATCTACTTCTGCTGTTTATTAATGTCTATTTATCTACTTCTGCTGTTTATTTATTTAATGTCTATTTATCTACTTCAGCTGTTTATTTACTTAATGTCTGTTTATCTACTTCTGCTGTTTATTTAATGTCTATTTATCTACTTCTGCTGTTTATTAATGTCTATTTATCTACTTCTGCTGTTTATTAATGTGTATTTATCTACTTCTGCTGTTATTTAATGTCTATTTATCTACTTCTGCTGTTTATTAGTGTCTATTTATCTACTTCTGCTGTTTATTAATGTGTATTTATCTACTTCTGCTGTTATTTAATGTCTATTTATCTACTTCTGCTGTTTATTAGTGTCTATTTATCTACTTCTACTGTTTATTTAATGTCTATTTATCTACTTCTGCTGTTTATTTAACGCCTATTTATCATCTTCTGCTGTTTATTAATGTCTATTTATCTACTTCTGCTGTTTATTTAATCTATTTATCAACTTCTGCTGTTTATTTAACGTCTGTTTATCAACTTCTGCTGTTTATTTAATGTCTATTTATCTACTTCTGCTGTTTTGTAAACTGTCACCTTTTAATAATCCCTTCACGCCCGGTGTAGCCAAACGGCCACAGTTACAAGATGGAGCAAAAAAGAAGTCCCCAGGCGTTCCGCGAGCTTATGAGGGGGGAAGAGGGACCCCCCAAGCAAAGCGAACAGCAACAGCCCAGTGGCCAGCATCGTCGTCTACGAACCAAGTGAATGCCGGTTCGAATCCCACGACTGACTTAACTATCATAAAAACGTCGCCATAATTAATTCGGACATGAAAAGGGTTAAGGTTAACCCTAGTTTCGTCGAAAAGTGTAGCAAAATGTATTAAGAAATTTCTGCATCTTTCTTGTTGTGAGTGATATTTCCATTTTAAAACTGAATGGAAAATATTTATAGGTCTAAAAAGACTGGTATTTACAGTTTAACACAGATTCAGCTAATGTTAGACTTGCATTCAGAGCAGGAAAGACTTGAGACTGCAGATGTTCTGAAACCTATACTTGGACTGCAGCAGTCTAAGCTTTAAACAAGAAAGTGACGAATTATACCTGTCAAAAACTGGGTGCACTTACGCGAACGAATCCATCATCTGAAAAATTACCCCCGACATCGTGACCACACTCTGTCACCGACAGTCCTACGTCCATACGGGCGCTAAAGTAGATCAGGTACCCAGCCTAAAAACCGTAGCTTTTTTGTAAAGGACGCGTGCTTATGTTCTAAGAAAAAAAATGAAAGGGACATTGAAAAATATAAAAATTAAAAATAAAGTGTAGCGGGAGTAGTGGTACCTGTTTTAATGTTAAAGATAAAATCGGGTGATTTTACGATTGTATAGTTAGCAATGAATGAGAAGGTTGCAAGACTTTGCAAGTTTTAGTTTTACCTAATGCTATTTTCCACAGAATATATCAAATTATTTATTGAACATAGCATAAATTGTTTTAATTTATATATTTCTTTGTCTCGTATCACTGTTTAATGTGTGCCTATATGTAAATATTTTTGCATTTTTTTAAAAATTTGTTGCAAATTATAATCGCAATAGGGCAGTGACACAACGTAGTATTATTGTGTGTAACTCTATGGTGGAGCCAGTAACTGGGTTAGCTGCAAGGAGCACTGGAGGGCGAAAAGAAGGTTGTCTTACTGAAGCCAATGCTATTAGACTGGATTTCTCAAGCATAAAACCCGCGATTTTTGTTGTTGGAGAAAATAACGTTTTTTTCAGCCTAAGAAATCCGCTCTCAAAGCACTGTCTTGACTAGAATTGCCGTTTTTCCCTTACATTTTAATCTAGTGCACCTTGTAGCGATGCCCTCCATATGGTATCTCGTGGCCAAAATGACGTCACTTGACTCTGCTCTATTCATTAGTGAATAATGACGACATAAGTTATGTTAAATAAATAAATTAAATTAGTCATGGCTACAAAACAACTCGTAAAAATTCACATTTCTTTATAAAATTGCTTCGTCAAACAAAATATTTTACATCAAAAATATTAATAACATAGGTGACGTTTTGGCCAGGGAGCTTCTCAGTCTTGGCGAGTCAGAACAACACTGCAACAACAAGTCAGAACAACAAATCAGAAAAACAAGTCCTCATTTCAATAAAACTTGAATGTAATTAAGAATATGAGTTATACAAAAGACCAAAAATATTCAAAAATATTAAGAGATACATTTTTTTTTTGGAAAAAAAGTAAATAAAACAATTTGTTTTTAACAACCCTTCCCTCTCCCAAAAAAAATTCTATACAGAATCAAACCAAAAAATTGCTTCAGAGCCTTTACATTGCGTAAGAAACAGACAGCGTATAAACACCCAGGACTTAGACACTCTTTTCAGGACTAATTTTAAGATCGGGTTGCCGGGGGGATGTTTATCTCAGGTTTCCTACTCTAATGCATACAATTTTAAAAATACTAAAAAAGACATACATCAGGACGATCAGCCCTTACTCGTTGCGAATTCATGACGTAGTTAAATGCAGGGCGTAAGATTAAGTCGTTTATTATCAAGTTTTGTCCTGATTTATGCATTTTTTTAGTATTTAAAAAATGTATACTTTAATTGTTATGTTGTTGTTTTCACCAAGTGTTTTTTTTAATGGCTTACTTTATGCTAAAAATATTTTGCTTGATTAAAAGTCATATCGAAGCACCAAAATAAGAAGGAAAGTCAGTCCCAATTTCTGCAAATTTTCGACAGTTTGCGTAGAGGAGGACGAAATACGTCTCCCAACTGTCTTCTTCAGGCGCCATTTTGAGATTTAACTGCTGCTTTGACTCGCATCAGTCCGTTTGTTTACGTTCGAACCGCGCGGCGGCCGTGGCCTTCGATATTTTGGTGCTTCTATTTTCTGAACTCTCGCAGTGTAATGTGTTGACGTATTTTCAAAAAGTCGTATACTGATGTTGGGGCTTTTTCTCTCAGTAACGGTGTTGATAACATTCTAAACGTCAAAAATTGTCAATTGTCGGTAGCACCATAAATATTTTACAGTGAACATTGTATCCAGAATATCTTAGAAACTAAGATATGATTAGTAGCACTATAACCGAAGTGAGGCGCAATAATTCAAACCAACTTTGGTGTATCCGACTCCCACTTCACACTCGTTAGCAGATGCAGCTAATATATAACTCATATAACTCATTAAGACAGTTTGGTTATTTCGACAAGGGGGAGGAGGGGGGGATGCGAGGGAGTTGAAACAATTCTTGTAAGCAACTTAAATCACACCTCCCATTACAATTTATTTCTCAAAAGTTTTGAAATAAATAAAGGGGTACGTATGGTTCATGAAGTCTAGATGCAGCAATAAAACTGCGAAACAGTATTACGTCCGAAGCATAAGAATTACAGGAAATGTTAAGTGCTGCGTCACGACTGATAACGGTAGTTGAATACAGCTTTTAATGTCCTCCAGTTTGACTCATTATAGACTTTCATCTCCCTTTGTAGCGCTTGAGAAGTCGCCATATTGCCTTCCGTTTATAGGACTCATCTTTACAAGTTTATGTGATGCTATCTTATCACGGAAACCTTTTCCTAATAAAAGGGACTCTGAGACGTATATTGACTCATAACCTCTAGTTTAGTGGCTAGGTGTGGTCTGGACGACGTACCGACGTCGACAAAGCGAGAAATTGGGGAGGCAGTGATAACAGAAATGGTGGGGGACTTCTCCACCCATCTTTCCCAATGGCGGGGACAATAATGCAAGTACGAAAACACATTTTGCTGATTAATTCAGCACAATCTAGCCGAGGAGGAGGAGGGAGGCGGGAGGTTTCCAGTTTGGGTTCGCCGTGCATTTTAAATGGATGCTGAATAGCGCTCCCCTGTTTCTGATGCTGTTGTGTGTGTGTGTGAGTGTTGTTTACTCATGCTTGGCGCCTGGTCTTACAAAGGGCGTGAAATAATCTCAAACGATGTAGTACTAGCCTACTGCTCACCGTAAGCGACAACTCACTTTCAAAAAGAGGGGGTTGCAAGCGGGAAAAAAAGGCAGCAAAGACTCTTACAGTAGGTGTTGGGTTGAATCCGTCCATCATTGGTGCACGAGTATTAAAGGTACATTCCTCCCGGTTGGCTTTCCTGTGCTACACAGTTTTGCAACATTACTTCACACGCGTGTAAATGTTGGAAGGGCATTCATATTCCTATTTTTCCCCCTCGTGCGAACGGTTTCGCTACATTCACTCTATGTAAATGTTGCAAACACTATTTCGCGCAGGATGCCAGAATATAGTGAGAAGGTATATATATATTTTTTTTAATTGAAAGACCTGACGCGCGTGAAAAAAGCCACGGAAGAAAAGCCTGGAAAAAGCAGCTGAAGGGAAAAAAATCCGCTGGAGAAAACTGCGGAAAAAAAGGCCAAATTGCTTTGTCGAGTTTTTTTTTTCATTTTTAGTCTTCTGTACAGCCGTACCGTCTGAGAAGACTGTTGCAACGACTTTGTCCGTCCGTCCGTCGCTTTTTTCAACTTCGCAACGGTACCAGCTATTGACGACCATTGTTTACAACGTTAGATTCAGTGTGAGAGGTTAGTTAAATAACACTGCAAATTAAAACATCGTTACTTCCTTATAGCTAATCGGATTCTTCGAGGTAACTAAATTAAATAATAACATTTGATCGTCGAATTAAAATCCTAAGGTAACACTCAATAAAAACAAATGTTTTTTAGCTTCGTTTAAACTAGTCTCGTCGCATTGTTGCATTAATGAATAGGCTTACCGTCGAACCAAATTCTCCATTAGGCCTATATCTGCTACTTACGAAATTAAAACAATCGGGATCATAATTTTGCAACATGATATTTTGTTCACAACAAAAAACTAGAAGATATGGGGGATAGGGGAAGTATAGACGGCAACAGTTATTTTCCGTGGGCCACACGCCTCTTATGTCAGATGGAAGTATGACGAATATAGTATTACCCAGGGACATTCGACCGTTCTATCGGTTCGGTCCATAAGCAGAAGCGCGAGAAACAGTGCGAGATTTAACACCAGATCTCAAAAGCGTCTGACGTCACTGCTCCCATTTCGCGCCATTTTACTGATTCTTCATCTCAGTGGCTGTTGATTTTGCTGATGAATCGACACAAAATTGAACTAACAAACGAACGAATACTCAACAAACATAAACCGGACCGCTCCAATTGTTTAAATTGTATTAAGCTACTAGTCCGGTCGACAGTGCGATTGAAAATAGCAACGTTTGTTATCAGACGGTCACAAGCGATCAAAGTTTTGGTTTGATCGCATTGTTTTGATTTCGAAGTAATGACGTCACCAACTCTAATCTGGCGTATTCTCATAAAAATTTGTCGTTTTGTTTTAATAATGTGTATTTTAACGTTCAGTATAGATTGTGCGATCAGATATATCATTATTATTGTTAAAAACTGCTACTAGTTGAAACAAACCGTTTTGTTGGCTTCGAAAAACCAAGCGTCGTCTGTTTCGAGGGTTGGTTTGGGAGCGAAGACTTCATCAACTGAATCTCGCTCGTGTATACTTTGCCACGGGGAAATAGCTATGCTGTAGCTTAGACTAGTTCAACTTAGTGAACCGACCCGATAGAACGGTCGAAGGTCCTCGTATTACCTAACTATAAAACAGCAGTTGTCTGCACGTTTCGTCATGTCTGATTATCACGGCGTGTCCGTAGTAGGGATGGGCGATATTACGATATTTCGATATTATCGCGATATACATGTGAGCTCATTTCGACTGTTTCCCATCGTTGTCGATATTTTTGCTAAATATTGACCGATTTTGACGTTCAAATACACCATTTTAATAGTTTTTTCCCAAGCTTTCCAGTGGTGCAAGCCAAAAGTCTCTAGTTGCAACCATTCTGAAGTTCTTTCTAGTAAACCATCTTATCTACATTTTCAACAAACATGGTATCCAAATGGATAAGATTTTAACAGGACTAATGTTTCGAAATAAGTGCTTGTCTGTTGATTAATTAAAATCAACATTTTCACATCTTAATAAGTCACTTACCTGTGCAGAAAATGTTCGGGGTTGTGTACAATGTTTTTTTCAGGCATTGTCTTTTTTGTGGGTATGGCTTATTTGGCGAGTGCGGCTTGTACGGTATTTCAAATATTTAAAACATTTGAAAGTACTTAATTATTTTGAATAAATAAGAATTAATTTTTTTCATAATTTTGTATTAACATGATGCTAATTAGGTCTGTTATGTATGGGCATTTAGGTCTGTTATGTATGTGCATTTAGGTCTGTTATGTATGTGCATTTAGGACTAGTCGTAGTATTAATAGGCCTAAACATGTATAGTAAGTAGGCTTACTGTAGGAATTGAGCTGTTACGACCATTTCATCAAATTAAGACAGCTTGACCTACACGTTGAGAAATATCTCAATAATCGCAATATCGTCACATCAAGGTGCTGCAATGATCGTGTAGTCGATATTTCATTATCGCCCATCCGTATCCGTAGTGAGCGAGGACCATGATAGTTTTCAGTTAAATTGTTTCATTAAGCTGTAAAATAGTTCGGTAAATATTTCGGAGTGAAAGCAAACTTTTGAAAAAATTGTTCTAATACTCTTTTATTTTTAGAATTCAATGTTTGCAACGATGTTACGATTTACATCGTATATAAATAACATATGTAACTACAACCCTTCTTTAATACTGCAGTAACTTGCAACGATCGCCATTCACTCCAGATCATGCTGGAAATTGGTTACGCCATTTTGGAGAAAAATATACGCACCTTGGGGGTGAAAGGTATCTCAGCCTTGTTCCCTTGGGTGCCTTTCCATTTCTACGTGTGAGGTTGCTTGCTGCTTGGCAAGGCTTGAGGAACGGGTTAGTTGCAGGCTACTGAAGCTACTGTCCAGACATGGCACTCAGCTTATCGCTGCAGTCGCCAAGAAGAGGTGGGCGTTGGCTCGTTTACGTATTGGTCACACAAACCCTACACATTGATTCATTTTTAGGGAGGATTCTCTCCTAAATGTCATTAGTGTCGCCGTCCACTTACGGTTCATCATGTGGTAGTAGTTCATCTTTGTGGTGTTTGTTGCCATTACCATCTTCTGCGAAACATACCGCTGCAGTTGGGCGATGAGTCTGTCCTCCTGTCCGGGTTTTTTTTAAAACTTTTTGCAGGAGGTACAGATATATATGCTCGAGATGTTGGGTTTGTTCAATATCTGTATAAATTGGGCAAGTGGGCCCTAAGTGGCAATGCGGACCGTTACACTGTGACTGAGGTTGGCACGAATGACATAGTTGTCAAAGCGCTCTAAATAGCCTCAAGTCTCCCCTCCCCATACAGGTCTGCGGATGTAAGAGCGCTAAGACTTAAAACGCTACGTGGTTATAGTTTAATCACTGGTGTGCATTTTAAAATATTCTTCGGTGGCGGAGTAAGTCATTTTCCCCCACCTATTTTAAGAGGTCTGTGCTGTAAAAAAGGGTATGCGCCGTAAAAAGAGGTGAATGCCATAAAAAGAGTTGTGTGCCGTAGGCTACAAATTCATCTCGATAAATAAATCATATTTTTTTCGCGGCATAAGCGGCATAAATAGGCGGGCCGCTGTTTTCAACGGCGACAGCGGTCTGCCATTTCCGACAATTTTACGCACCCAATTTTAAACAGTAAAAATTTATTCCTTTACATGAAATTAAGCCTTCGGTCCTAACAAATGCCTAACAAATGGTGAAGATAGGCTTCGCACAGAGCGTCCCCACTGCACCGAAAGACGGTAACAAGTAACATCATCATCAGTAAATAATTTTTTTTATCGGCAGCTGTTTAACTTACTCATGCATAGCAACACCCTTAACAACGCAAGTACAACGATAGTGCAATACGTTCTTACGACTTTTTTTCCGTGACATTAGTCGCCATTTTGTTCATTTCTCTCTCTATCAAGCACATTCTAAAACAATTGACGCGTTACGTCACTTTTGATGGATGCTGTGACGTTTGGCGTAACCCGTTGTTCAGGTTCGTAACCAGAAATTTTTTTTACCCATAGTGGAAACCAACCTTTGCCAAGGGGTCTAGTGTTTTCAGAGAGCAATAACTAGAGCCCAGAATATGCAGTTGACTAACGCACCTTTAACTACCCCGGGGGGGGGGGGGGGAGAGGGAGTAGGGGCTATAACCAGGTTATTTCACAATTTCTGCCCTTAAAGCATTTTAAATCATAATTTTTCTTCTAGAAATTGACTAGAAGCTTCATACTTTCAAGAAAATCAGTGGTTTGTCCCTTTAAACATTGATTTTAAACATTGATTTAGTGATTTCCAAAATTCACTAAAAGCTTCATACATACAGGAAACTTGTAAACTGAGGAACTAAATTCCTGAACAAATAAGAATAAAGGCATTGCGTTAATGCTAGGCGAACCCGCCCAGATCACGTACGTGAATGACCGCATAAACGACGTATTTTCCGCGATGGAATTAGGCCTAAGCACCCTCCTTAGACATAAGTAAGATTCTAATTATAACTTTGTTATGGCCCGACCGCTTTTTTTTTATCGAATTAATTTTAACAGCCCATGGGCGTGTAATAGGCCATTTACGGTTGTTCTCGTTACGAACCTTTTTTCCACACAACGACCGCTGTGAATGCTGTAGCCTGGCTACGGACCTGCCGTTGTTGAGCAGTTCGATGACGTCACTGTTAGTGTTGCCAGATTGGGGGTTTTACCCCGAGATCTAGAGGTTTTGATTTCCGTTGGGGGTGGAAAGTATTTGGGGGGAAAATTGGGAATGAAAAATAAATTGGAACAATTCTAGGGTGGCGGAATTTATTTGTTTTACTTCAGTGTTACCCTGTTATCATTCATTAGTCATTACTCTAAGCAAAGGAATTCTACGAAATGAACGTCTTATGCACGTCTTACTAAATGTAGGCTTATGTCGCAATTTGCAACAATAAAACTTAATTGTTTTGTCGCTTGTTATACGAATTGTGTTGTCAACAAAAACTGTTAAACCGTTTTAGGTCACAAACCGTATGTTTTGTTTCTTTTATCACTGCGCAAAGAAGAATGAGTTGTTGCTTTCCTGGTTATTTTTTTTTTTTACCTGATTAACCTGATTTGCGATTTTTAAGTAAGATAGCAAATGAAGAAGAATGAAAAAAAAAACATGAAGTTTTTCGCCTTAGAAGTAATCTATATACGTGTAACAACGGAGTTATTACGGTGTTTTTATTTTCGTATTTATTTTTTGTGATTATTTTTGCGGAAACACTTTTTTCTTAACTTCGGAAAATAAAAAAAATTTTTTTTAGGGGTTTTCTAGGTAACACTGGTCACTGTGGATATCGTTGTTGGCATGGCAAATCAGGTTGGAAAGCGCGCTAACTACTAATTACCAGCAAGGTGGGGTTTTATCGACGAGTTTCGCGTTCTTTCCTTTGACATATCATTGCTTCACGCATGTCATCAAAAGGTTGAGTCATTTTTAGAAACCGCGCAAAAGAAAATAAAAAAAAATAAAAAAGGAGGAATAATGAAAAACGACACGAGTGAAATTATAACCTTTTCGCTCGGAATGATTGAAGGGATTACCCGCCTCCCATTTTTTCTCTATTTTTATAAAAATTTCTTTTTATTCCTGTTTGAAAAGCCCGAACGAGAGGCGTCCATTAGATTCTTTTTGTGTCACAGCATTGACGAGGAAGATGTTGTTGATAATAGGTTCTCACTCAACCACCCCGTAATTCATTATGAATTTATGTCCTTGTTGATGGTGGCTGATGATGGTGCGATGTTTAGTCATAGCGAGAAAGGTTTAGTGTTCGTTGTGCTTCTCAAAGACTAATGAAACTTGTATTATAGGGACTAGTCATTATTTATGGCCGGGAAGGATGGGAGCGGAGATAATGAACACATGACCACCAAATTTTCTATGACCCTGAAAAGAAATCTTGACTCATCCCCACTGATGTCCAAAAAATATTATGACCTCCACCCCCTTCCCCCCAAAAGCAAAATTTTCTGTGCGTATCGAAACTACCTGTAAATGATGTAGCCATGTGGTAGACCCCTTTAATTTACACTGATGGAAAGAAGACATTCCCACCTTTCGAATGAACCTAATTGGAGTCATCCAACTGAATTATAAACGACGCAACAGTTGTCGTTTGAAAGTTGTCAGTTGGCAAATTGAGACATCTATGGGCATTAAATAGGCCCAGATAACCGAAAATGATCCAAAATGGCCATTTTTCTAAAAACCGTAGGAGATATGAAAAAAGTAATGGGTCATACATTATAGAGAACATTATTGCAAATAACTTTTATGTCAATTATTTTTCTGTTCCACTAACGGTTCTTGCATAATAGGCCAAAATGGCAAAAATTGAGTCAAGATTGGACGCCCTTTTGTCTGCCATCTTTAATGCCCAAGGTTTTCAGCTTAGCACCCGACAGAATTTTAAAGTGCACA
The DNA here is from genome assembly GCA_023313725.1 of Lithobius niger. Lineage (NCBI taxonomy): Eukaryota > Metazoa > Arthropoda > Chilopoda > Lithobiomorpha > Lithobiidae > Lithobius > Lithobius niger. The sequence goes on along the minus strand of JAHWFP010223351.1, from coordinate 16,809 downwards.
TCCTTTTGAGTAAGTTCCAGAAATAAAATGCTTTACACCCCTCCGTGCAAGGTTCACTTAAATGTCCTCTGGACTATAACGTCCCTTTCAACTACTAAGGATAATTGTTGTCATTTCTCGCTGTTGTCAGTTCTCGCTGTTGTCAGTTCTCGGTATTTCCAAAGTTTGCTATTCTCGCGTTTTCCTAAATTTGCTATTCTCGCGTTTTCCAAAATATGCTGTTCTCGCACAAAGAACTGCTACTGGCAGTGATCAGACGACGGTAGAATAAATAGCTGATCGCAGCGAGAATTCAACAAGGCGTCCATTTCGTGGTTATCGAATCGAGAACAAACCATCAAACGCTGGCTTTCACAGATCAGTCCGCCATCTTGTACTGCAGGAAAACTTAATTTTCTTGTTTTTATAAATCGACGCTGTCATGCTGCATGCATCGTACTTCGTGTCGCGAGGCACGTGGAGAAAACCCGCGTCGTTGACATGGTTACTACGTATAGACATCTCGGAAGTCGCATACCCCGGTAAAGATGAGAAACAGCCAGCATATTTAGTATTAACCAAGTAAAAGCTAGCGAGATAATGTACGTTGCGCATTGTGACGTAATGCGCCCTTACGGCAAAAAGCCGAAAGACATGTCCCACACTTGCCAAATCGTGCTGCTTCCTTACTCAGGAACCGTTAAAGAGCTTCCTTCTTGATTAAAGTAGCCAGTTTGGCTTACCTTCTCCTCCAGAAGTCCTTGACGAAAAAAGCTAGCTAAATAGGGGACTGACTTTGGAAATTCTAAGGCCAGAACTTTAGGTTTGGGACCGAAAGAAACTCAGCCTACTTTAGGCCTAACCACGGAACTACCCTAACTAAGGGTTCATAAAATCAGTCCTACTAAAGGTTATAAAAAATTCCGCTAACTAGCAGACCTAGCAGGGGTCGAGGAGGACCAGCCTGGTGGCTGGCCCTAAGGCTACCTGATTTTGCATGCTGGTTCCGTTGCTTAAATACGGTTTTGTCACCCCTGATAACCGCAAAATAAATAAGGGTATTATGGGAAATGGAAGTTTCTGGAAGGTTCTAAAGGCAGGAACCGGAAATTAAATTACAATTCATAAATAATTTAACCTATGACAGATTAAACAGATAAAGACTTAATTGGGCCCCAGTAAACATTGGCAACATACATTTGCAACAGACCTAGAGGGAGCCCTTTTTAAAGTCCCATGCGCACAATGGTCAGTGACGCGATTCGATCTCGCCTACTCAACAGGCCTCTAACAACTCAACTGTGCTTTACTCGCTATATTTCTGGTTTTGCTAGGCATGGACGACATGAAGAAATCATGAATTCCTTAACGAAAAACAAAACATCAGTGTAAATAGACGGACGCATTATGGCATAATAATGTCGTCTGCATAAATGGCACAAATCGTCTGCATTCGTTAGGCGACAGCTGTTTACCCTTAAAACAAATAGGTTCATAAATGGTTTCCAGTAAGGCACAGATTCAATATTGACCTAGTAATAATTAGGTGTAGTCATAACAATAAATGAAGTATAGATGGAATTGGAACAGTTGGAAATTATTATCGTGGGTAGATGGATGAATCAACAAGCTGAATGGATTGTTGACACAAACGTTCGTATAATATCGCATCGTTCAGAGAGGAGCTTTGATTAATGCCAAATTGACTTTATTTTTATGTTAATGTGTCGTTGAATCTCGGCAAGCGAGACACTAGCGTGTGTCTTGCACTCATCTTCAGGTTCAACGGCACATTGTAGAGATTAGGACTAAACGAGAGCCAAAGGTTTCGTGACTACCTCATTTAGCCCTAATTTATACAATGTACCGTTGTATCTATCTGAAGATGAGTATTATAAGACATACGCTAGTGTCTCGCACGCCAAGATTCATCGACACATTAACATCCGTCCTATCTAGTCAAAATATATACGAGCATGGCGACAACTAATCACTTCTGTCTTTACAGCTGAGGCAGTTTGGCTGTTTTCAGGTATCTGAGGAAAAATAACGACGCGACAGAAAAGTCTGGAACTTCGTTTGATCGGGAGACTATAGGCAACTGACAATATAAAAGTCTGGATGAGTGACACTGCTTAACGTTTTCTTGTTGAAAAGGCTGTGAATAAACGTGGACCACAAAAATAAATAATGCGGTGCAGAAAGCTGAAATTTTGCAAGTGGCATAGTTAACCGCATGATGTACCTTCTGCTGATTTGGTGCTTACGGGAACCACTTTGTAGTTGATGTTGTTTTGTTGTAGTTTTCGTTTCTGTTTTAGGGCGGACGAACCCAAACTGAGTTATCTGCCTCACGTCGATGAGAGGGACAATTTAGCTAGAGGAATCTAAGCGGAAAACCCTGGATCAAAATAGGAACAATGAACAACATATTTTGCTTATAGCAATGAAGTTAGAGTAAGTGAGTACGTTCCACGACAGCACCAACACGAAGTGAAGAATTGTTGCTCTCACCTTTGCTAAATAATGCCAGTAACTTCTCGAATAATGACTAAGACACACGTAAGGAAGCTTGCTAAGCCAAAAGAGAAAAAAAATGGGACTTTATTACTAGCTTTCGGCTTTAATATCGTAACTGCTGAGAACTAAATGAATCTTATCATTTTGTACCAAATAGATGTGAAATCTTCCCAAAACGAAACTTGTTAAGGATTCCCACCTAGCTATTCGGCCGTTTGAAGTCGTGATATCAAGCGCTAAGCTCTGTTGCCAAGTTAATCTCACCGCCTCAAACTTCAAAAGTTAAATGAAATAGTTAAATGGAGAATTGTGTAGTAAGCAGCTTTCAGATTTCATATTTAACGTTCGAACTATTATACGGACGGGATGAACTTGGCGAAAGAGATTGGATTTTGATACCACGACGTCAAACAGCCGAAAAGCTTGGTGGGAATACTAACAAGTTTTATTTTGGGGAGATAATAAAAAAAAAATTGTCTCTGACCATTACTACTCGACCTTTGTTTGCAGTAACTCATCCTAATTCACAAACCTGAATACTTCCGTGGAAACAATGAACACTATCCTTAATTTATCCAACATCTTAGCGCTGTCGCTACATCGCGCGTCACATTCGCTCCTAAGTTCACTGTTAGTTTCATGATATTCCAACATGACGTCACCGTTACGGCCTCTTTGAAGCGACTTTTTCGTTGAAGCAAACAGAAGCCAAAAAAAGTTGGCCCTGCAACAATTGATTCACGCTAGGATTATTTCAGTAAAGATCATTAACAAATGGTGGAGGCTGCTCATCCCCAATGAGTTAAAATAAGAAATAATACATTCGATTGTGAATTTGAATTAGCGTACAGCGTGTGTGGCATCAATTAACTTCCCTACACTCTGATGTTGCACATACTGTTGTCGTGCTTCGCCGTAGTCAGAAATGTTTATGCCGACTAAAAAGTCCTTCTACATTTGCGGATGTTGTGTACCCTATTATCTGGCTTACTCTTGGTCAAGAATGCACGGCAGAGAAGCCAAATATTGTTGAAGTGCTTGATTTCAATCAACAATCCTCCAGTGTATTATCAAGACTCCTACACTGTTGTTGTTAAGAATACTGCTCTATGGCTTCACCTCGATCACGGATGCTCAGCAGTGAAGCCGAGTATTGTAGAATTGTCGAACTGCTTGACTTCAATAACCTATACTGCAGTGTAGTATCAAGAGGTCTTCTGTATTCTTGAAGTTGTGCGTACTACTTCCTCTTGGTCACGAATGCTCAACAAGGAACAAGAATATTACCGAATTGTCATACTGCTTGATTTCAACCACCGTCCTTTAGTGTAGTACTAAGAGGCCTTCTATACTCTAGAACGGGTGCGTACTACTATCTAGAATTCCCTTGGTCGTGAATACACAGAAGGGAAGCCGTATATTGGCGAACGGCTTGATGTCAACTACCAATCCTCCAGTGTAGTATTGAAATTCCTCTACATTGGTGATGTTGCGCGCACGAATGCCCGAATACACGAAAGTCCGGCTGGGCAGCCGAATAATGTGCAAGTGCTTGATTTCAACCAACAATCCTCCAGTGTATTATCTAGACTCCTACAAGTTGTTGTGTATACTGCTCTCTAGCTTCTCCCTCGTCACGAATGCTCAACAGGGAAGCCGTAACTTACCGAATTGTCGTGCTACTGTCTCTCAATCACCAGTCCTCCAGTGCAGTACCAAGAGGCTTTCTATGTTCTTGAAGTTGTGCATACTGCTACC
>JAHWFP010223350.1:179520-190022 GCA_023313725.1 Lithobius niger | reverse complement strand
TTCTGATGACAAAAGCTGATTTTTTTCCACTTCGCTCGCTCACTCAGCGCGAACATTTCCTCAGAAACGTGACTAAATCAATGTAACCACCAAGAACAACACATCACTTGTAATTTGTGTTAGTATACACTTTACGAGAGTTGGGCGGTATCGGTTCTTTCCAAAAAGAAAACCTAGGTATTTCGGTATTTCGGTTTCGGTTTTATAATTTATGTCAAAAATTTTTTATTTCGTTTTACGCAAGATGCCTACACTAATACTGAAAGAAAATTCGAATTAAGTCCGGAGCTGTCAATCACAAGGAGGCGTGACGCGTTCATACGAAGGTCATTCGGTTGGCTGATAAACTAAGGGATGCGCTTAGTCTAAATCCACCGCATCGCGCTAGAAACTTGCTCCGATCTATGAATAAAAACTATAACAAAATTTTAATTACTAATTAGTTAGTTCTTATTGAAAATGTGGCACATAAAATTCGTATTTTAAAAGAAATCATAAAACCGAAAAATTGTACAGTTATTAAAAACACCGGAAACGGTATCGTTTTTTTATGAAAACCGAAAACTACGGTATAAAAACCGGAACCGACCAACTCTACACTTTACATGGGTTTTCTTGTTTTACTTATTTTAAGAATATTGTTCTTTACGTCCTACTGAGTACAGAGTTTTCCAAATCGAGGAGCTTTCATGCTGCAACTCTTATGGTGATGACGGCGAGACACGCGAATTGTAGCCCCTTGGGACCTTGGTTTGTTGCTCTGTTGGCGTCGTCTCTCTTCGCTCGAGAGGATTCCTTATTGCAGCAACTCGTTCAATACGGTTTAGATGACTACGTAGTTTGTCACTATTCATCTGTGTCACACCATACTTGTAACGCTTATATTTTGCATGTGTCTGTTGGATCGACAACTATTTTTGAGCAAAGCTGCGTATGTTTGCTGATTGTTACTGAGAACAACCAGTTATTAACTGACTTGTTCCTTGTTGGTCTGTTGTCGTCTATCCGTTGTTGATGAACGTTCCCAAAAAGCGAGAGGCTTCCACGAAAAAATTTGGTCAACAATCGTTGTACGTTTGTACATCTTTTCCTCCAGTCATTAAAATGCGTCATCGGTAGGCCTTCTTAATTTTGCGCTAGCCATGAGCAAAAAGTCTGTGGGATTTAACATGGAAAAAATCTTATTAGCTAGCTAGCAAGACAGTAACATAAAAACAACGTTATTGACGCATCTTTTTCTCTATGATTGGTGGACACTCATCCTTTAAATTTTAGTTTTACTTAATCTCTGACCCTTCCCCTTACATTTTCCACAATTTGAAACATTTCTGTCGCATTGGGATTTATCCTCAACATACCAAAATAAGCTTTCAGTTGCTTACAGTTAACAGACACATGTCTGCTAGTGAGCCGCCTTTTTATCATTAACAATCAATTTTTAACAATCGGATGTCTACAATTGGATGATCTACTGTTGCTTGGCGGCGACACACTAGCATGTGTCTAGAAACGAAGGTTGTTGGTTCTTAAGTAGTAAAAGACAAACGCACCCCAAATAGTTTCTAAAGTATTATGAAACTATTTCACACTTTGAATTAACAACTGTTAATTTTTTAATGAGAAAAAATAATTCTAGGCATAGAAAACAAAGGCGTGGGGTTCTTACTTTACGTAAATAAGAAAACGAAGGCCTTTGGTTCTTACCTATGTAAGTAAATCTATTACCACTAGCAATGTTTACGTATCAATGTTTCCAAAATAATACATTTATTGCAGCTGAAGAATGACCCGAAGGGAAGAGTTAAAATTGATTAAAATAAACAAATAAGGCATTTATTGCAGCTATTGAGTTTTAAAAACGGAGTTGGAGCAAAGTACATTCCCGTCAACAATGGCTCGTTATGCTATCACAACAATGGCTCGGCAACTAACAATGCAAATCGTTGTTGTACAAATATGTTCGACGATGGTTCTGCAACAATGCGCTAACATTGCCGTTTTATTGCAACAATGGCTCGTTCACTAACGATTCAAGTCGTTGTCGTACAAATATGTTAGACGATACGTTCGGCAACAATGCGGTAAGACTTTCGCTTTACGCCCTCATGGCTTCGCCACTCGGGTAAACAGCGAAAGTCTTACCTTATTGTTGCCGAACGCCATCGTCTAACTGCTACTTATTTCTCGATTGTTACTCGATTCCGAAGTGCCCATCACCGTTCTTACCACGGAACTCAACGCCGATTAGCCGCTTCAAACAACTTCTCTTTAAAAAATTTTTTAAGGGATGTTGTCTCAAGGGGTTCTTCGTCGTTGAGTTTCCATGGTGTAAACGGTGATGGGGCACTTCGGAGGTGAGTTAAATTCCATAAACACGAGCACAGAACCCTTCACCAAACAAGGCATAACAATGTCAACAATGACATCTTTTTCGCCATGTCGACCTTTCTGAGAAAAAAAACCCGTCAGTATACGATTCATTATTTGTTGTGTGCGAGCTATACCTTTTTTTGTCGGACTGAGATCGTGAAATTGCGTCGTAAATATTAGGTCATATACCACTTTCCTCGAAGAGATAAAATAATAGCACTGCCCTGCGTGCATCGACGTTGTTATGTCTCACTCCTCGGAAAGTGGTATATGACCTAATATTTACGACGCAATTTCACGATCTCAGTCCACCTTTAACAATGGAACACGACGGGATTGCAACAACCGTAAATGCACAAAATATTCAATAATGGACTAAAAGTAAGAGTTGTTTACAGCTTGCGCTGATATCGTACCATCCTGTTTAAGATACGAGTACTTAACTACTAACCATGGCTACCTTCCCCCATGTTTGAAACTTTGGTACAACCTTAGTGCGACGAATTATTGGATTTTAAAATTAATTTTTGTAAAATTATTAATAAAGTTCAAAAGCCAGTATCTCAATTCGCTGAGGTTGCACAATCATATTCTGCCAGGCAGTAAGGACTATGAACCTTATGTTCAAAAACCCACTTTACAGAATCGTGGTACTTGGACCCACATTGCACAGTAAATTTTTCTAGCGTGGCTTGATTGGCCTGTTTTACCATTGGTTTCAGCATAGGGCAGATTGGCTAGCACATGCTGAGACCTCTGGTGAGAGAAAATGGAACCTAAGTTTACAACAACTTATTGCAAATGGCTGACTGATTCTGTATTGAGAATGGCCGAGTCTTTATCTAAGCAAACTGAGCTAGCAGTGGATAGTCCAGTAAATTGTTCCACTTTCTCTCACTAGAGGTCAGCATGTGCTAGCCAATCTGCCCTCTGCTGAGAAAAATTGTTACCAGGACTGCAACAAATGGTAAAACAGGCCAATCAAGCCACGTTAGAAAAATTTACTGTGCAAAAGTGTGTCCAAGTACCATGATTCTGTAAAGTAGGTTTTTGAACGTAAGGTTCATAGTCCTTATTGCCTTGCACAACACGATTATACAACCTCAGCGCATTGAGATACTGGCTTTTGAACTTTATTAATAATTTTACAAAAATTAATTTTAAAATCCAATAATTCGTCGCACTAAGGTTGTACCAAAGTTTCAAACATGGGGGAAGGTAGCCATGGTTAGTAGTTAAGTACTCATATCTTAAACAGGATGGTACGATATCAGCGCAAGCTGTAAACAACTCTTACTTTTAGTCCATTATTGAATATTTTGTGTATTTACGGTAAGCCCTTACCATTGCGTTGAAAGTGTACCAAGAAGTTTTGAGTTGATAAACTATGTTTCTTACTAGAAGAACACCTCTGAACCCGATTTAGTATGGTACAACATCAGCGCGGCCAGTAAAAGCCATGGGTATATGAAATATTTTACTGCGTTACATTTTTAAAAATGAGGGCAGGCAACTTTAGAAATTTTTTCTGGGAGAATGAGGGGGCTTTTAAGCAATAATGTTGTACAGGGCGTCTTACCTTCACCTGTAGATGATATAAAAAAATTATATTTAAAACCCGAGATGTCAACTATCAGGACCTGCCTGATTCTTACAGACAATGACTCTTAAGGGAAATGGGGAGCGCTTCCCTTCCCATCGTGCAGCGCGCGCGACCTAGTCTCTGCGTGTAAACAAACATGGCTACCAACAACGCTGACGCTGTCAATTCGTTGCAGCCTTATCAGTGTGAACCTGTAACGCCACTGTTTCCAGTAACATCCTACCACTTCCGCAGCCGAGTGGCATCTTTTCGGCATTCGGTAAGCTGAACAAACTTATTTTGTGGTTTGACGAACTTTTACACTCCTTTGCTATGCACGACGGTATGATGTTTTAGCGGCGAACGAGCTAACCGGAAACGATGTCCCAGGCGATGCGTTTTGTTTCTGGCGCACACGCAGGTCACGCAGACAGCTGGAAGGCGCCTTAAAAGTCTTGACGTCACGACGCGTCGCTCAAAACGGGCTTTTCTCCAGAGCTTGTGCATCGTCTGCTTAAATCAGGTGGTTTAAAAATTCTTACGGCTTAAACAATGACACCTATAATTGACGTCGGATGACTGTTAACATTAATTCCAGCATCTAAACTATTGATAAAAAAATTAATTGTTGGAGGGTTTAGTATTCCTTTAAGGAAAAAAAATGATTTCGTTTTATTTATTTGTTTTTTTCTTGTTGCACGAAAGCATTTTGACAACAAACTGTAAAGGTTATTTACGATTTAAAATTACAAACGACGTTACAGCCTTGATTAAAATTTAGAAAAATAACATGTTTTCCGCGTCAGTTTAATCACTGTTAACTTTTGTTGATGCATAGCACTCACCCTACCCGACTCCCGTGTCCTCTTCTGCCACTCCGCAAAAATCTTGACAGAGCCTAATGCTACCCATTCTGACACAACCGTCTATCATGGTTTGCATTATTTATAATTTATTCATTGAATGTGGAGCTTTTCATTTTGAATTAATCCTAAGCCAAAATTATCACACTTGGAGTATACGTTTATTTATCACTAATCGAGCCCATTTGGCTCTCCGTCCCATAATCACGCCTTTGTTGTCTTATCGCATCACTGCTCAAAATCCCGACAACATCCATCATCGCACAACGATGAATAGGCCTCACTCAGTTTGCTAAGAAAGGTTCTCTGCTTTTATTTCTTGATTGTTACTCGATTCCGAAGTACCGCATCACCGTTCATACCGCAAAAACTCAACGCCGAATAGCCCCTTCAAACAACTTTTCCTAAAAAACTTTTTTAAGAGCAGTTGTCTGAAGGGGCTGTTTGTCGTTGAGTTTCCGCGGCATGAACGGTGATCGGGCACTTCGGAGTTGCGTGACAATCAATAAACACGAGCACAGAACCCATCACCAAACAAGGATAACAGTACTGTCAACAATGAAACTTTGTTGCATTGTCGACCTTTTTGAGAAAAAGAACGTCAGTACGATTCATTCTTTGTTGTGTGCATGCTGCACCATTGTTGTCGGACTGAGATGGTGCAATTGGGTGATAAATATGTTATCTGCCACTTTCCTCGGAGAGATACAACAATGGCTCTGCCCTGTGGGCCTCGACATTGTTATATCGCACTCCTCGGAAAGTGGCTGATAACTTACACTTACTAGTACGACGAACTCTCGTCGTCTACAGCGGGACATACAACCCGGTATGGGGTCGGCTTCCTTTAAGTGTAAACAACAGCGACAACCACGACTTCTGCTTTAAAACGTGATGCAACAAGCAAACTGAATTATTTTTCGTACGCTTGTCCGCTCTAGACCGAAACCAGGGTAGATAAGTAGGTAGTGCCACCCTTTCTCTCACAACGGTAAACATTTGGTCCGAAAATCCGAAAAAAGTACCTGCTTTCAGAGTTTTTCTGCCAGAGGGCGCTGTCGCCAAGTAACGGAAGCGCAAAGCATCATGGGGATCAAAACTATTTAGTGTCACTAAAACAAATTGATAACAGTAAGAATACAAAATTAATCGTTTAAAATATACCATAATTCAGATTAGGACATTAAAATCATTTTAAGAAAGATCAGAATTGGCTGATCGTTTTACTTTTTTAAATCCAACATTCAATTTTTAAACGGGTTGTCGTCACGAGTGGAGCTAAGTTTAACGCATGGTTTTGTGTTCCGAGAACGCCCGACGAGCGTGCGCTTCGCCCGTTCAGGTTGAAGTTTCATCCGTGCTTTATGGTTATTTTAACGATATATATACAGTTTGAATCGAACGCAGAATAAGTTCTTCAACTTCGGATGTTGCTCACGCACGAGATTTTCGTCTATTTCCGCAGGTATTGTCGCTATTACAATGGTTACCATGGCAACGACGCTGCCATTTTTTATTTCAAATTTCGGCTGGAACGCGGACCAGACGAGTGCTGCCTTCTGGTGCCGTTGGTGCAAGCAGGTCTTTTTTTGGGTCCTGTTTTCAGAAAGCGTCACTACCGACTTATCTATCCTGACCGAAACTATGGCAGCTAAATTGTCCCTCTCATCACCGTGGGGCAGATAACCCAGTTTGGCCCCGTGCTGCTCCTCTAAAAAGCCAAAAAAAAGTGGAAAAGCAGTGTGTTTTAGATTTTTTTGTTTAGTGATGATTGTAATTTGTGAACATAACACAAGTGTTAATGGGCGAGTTTTAAACGCTTACCAGGTTACAGTCATTGTAACACATCAAAACAAGTGACCAAATCTACATGTATACATATATAATACGGTGCAGGCGGCCGAGTGTACCCGGCAAAGGGTGGGGGCAAAGAATGGGGGTGCTTCAACCCCAACAGCACCAACGTACAGGCGCCTTGCAACGCAGCCATGTCCAACGTTATATTCCGTACTCTCTTCCGAAATATCTTCTTCAATCGGCAAGTAATGGTTACAGCATGGATTTTGCAACAACGGGCCGGTATAAACGATTTAATGCACACTTTTGGTAAAGCGAAGTGCTCGAAGGTGTGGAATCGTCCTTGGGAGCGAAGCCAAAGAGCATATTTTACACCTCCGAGGACGTCGCTCTACCAAAAGTGTGCATTAAATAGCTTATACCGGCTCATTTTTGCAAAACCATGCTATAACTTTCTTATTACCCTACCTTCATTTCGTGTAGCATCAGCGCCGTACAGAAAAAACGTTGTCGGAAGAAAGGGAAAGTTCACAGTTCCTTGTTTTCCGAAAGCTAACAACAACCGTACAACAATGCTTTAACAGTATGCTTTGATATGACGTTTAAAGCGTGGTATTATTACAATTTCCATTGTTTGTCGAAGGGGACATTCGAAATGAAGCGACAATATGTTACCCTGAGCAACGATTCTTTAACAATACGTTTGAACGGTCATTACACGTGGGATATTGTTACTAAAGTTTGGTTGTAGTCTGCGGGGGGAAGTGGGGGGGGGGGGACTTATCATATCAAAAACCAAAACTGGTAAAAGGGGCCGCCAAGTTCCGAATGGTTTGTCCCTTCAAAGGAGTGATATCAACACACCAAACCATTCGCCAAGTTAATCGCACCAACAACTAGTTTGAAGGTTAAATGAAAACTAGAACAGTGCTACTTTCGGTAGCAATGTTCATGTGTTCATTTAGCGTACAAAGTATTATTCGGTGCGATTAAGTTGGGAAATGGTTTGATGTGTTGATATCACTCCTTTGAAAAGCCGAACCATTCGGAACTCGGCGGCCCATTTTCCCAATTTTAGTTTTTGATATATATCAGTCCTTTTTTTTTAATTGTGTATAAGACTCAGCTCCACTACCGTGCAGATGTGTAATAAAGTGGCACGTCAACAAAAAATTGGTTTTCAACAATTTGCTACTACCTTTTGCCTATAGGTCGAACCATTCTCAACTTGGTCACCTCTTTATAGGTTTTTGGATGGTTTTAATTTTGTGGTAATTTGTTTTCTTCGTTAGTTTTGGTGTGTTGATATCAATCCTTTGAAGGGCCGAACCACTCAACTTGGTGGCCTCTTTACCGGTTTTTGGCTTTGTTTATTTTGCTTTGTTTTTAGAGTTGGTTTATTTTTCGTGATTTGGACGTAAATACAATTTTCTTTGGCAACGTTGTTTAGATCAAATTAAAAACCAAAACTGGTAAAAGGGGCCGACAAGTTCCGAATGGTTCGGCCCTTCAAAGGAGTGATATCAGCACACCAAAACATTCGCCAACTTAATCGCACCGCTTAATAGTTCGAAGGTTAAATGAAAACTAGAACATTGCCAATTTCGGTTTCAAATTTTCATTTAACGTCCAAAGTCCGAACTTTGGCCGTCCAATAATAGACGATGTTGACAATACTACCAGTGGTTATAACAATATTTTCGTACTTACGCGCCATCCTCATTACACCCCTAGGCTCCAAACCATATAAGGTACGCAGTTTGTGTCGTACTGCAGCTATTCGTTCAATTTCATAGCTGGAAGCCTTCCCGTTATCTCGGTATCGATGAATAATCGCCCTATAAAAATTACCATGGGGATGAGCGGACTAGAATATAGCTAGCCAGTAGCTGGCTAGTAGCTAGTTACACATTTACAACGTTATTGAGGGTCAGATTTTGCATTGAAAGCAGCTTTGCTGGCATTACTACACGAGTTAATTTTTGTCAGGTGAGTCATTGCTCTTGATTTCAACACAATTTAAGCTTTTGTACCGCAGTATTATTTTCCCCCAAGTACCTGAAATGTGCCCAACTATGCTTCAAGATACAAGACACTGACGCTATGGCGCCGCGCTTCAATGGTTTACAACCTCGACAATTGAACTGACGTGATGTTTGTTGTGATGATTGTTGCATAACTTGGCGCGACACACTAGCGTGTGTCTAGATTTCTTTTGTTCGCTGAAGGAGCTCTTCGGAATCCACCAATAATGCCAGGATAGAGCTGATGCAATTGTTAAAGAAAGCAATGTTGGAGGTTTCGAATGTAATACTGCGGAAAATTGAAAATAGTGATCCAAAGCAGTGTTGCATCGGACCGTCCGACCGTCCCAGGAAACCCCGGAAGGCCCCCACTACAGGAAGCCCTAGTTGAAAAAAAAAAAACTTTATTGTACAATTTTACATGAATTCATATGAAAATTGTATTTTAATTTTTAGGAAAACGTTTTAAATTCACGCAGATTTCTTTAAAACTACGCTAGCTTTCTTGATCCTCCCTCACTGCAGCAAACCCTTGGTTCACAAATTTTTTTTTTAAATTAGCAATGAATTCGTGTAAAAATTGCATCGCTCACTTGCAGGAAAACGTTTCGAATTCACGCCCCTTTCATGGAAAAACGTTAGCTTCCAGGGTGCCACACCCCCCAACCGCAGTCATGTGTTTTAAATTGTATCTCCAAGTTGCAAAAAAAACGTTTCAAATTTACGTCAATTTCTTTGAAAACACACTAGTTTCCATGGGTCAGACCCTGCTGCGGAAGCGTACTGCGCTCCCCCACATACATCCCTTTGCCGATGCTCTCCCCCCCCCCCCCAAAAAAAAAAAAACACCCGTCGCCCAATACGAGTTTTCCTGAGGCCCCTGCAGTACATCCCCGTAGATGCCAGATCCAATCCGAACTTGATCCAAAGTAGCATATTGCTTTAAGAAGATGGTCACTCTTGTATGAATTCTAAAGTGTGCAGAATAAGTATGGAGAATAAGTATGCAACCATTGTTGAGCATTGTTGAGAATTGTTGCAACCGTGCGAACACGGGATTTATACAGCATCGTTTTAACAATGGTCGAGATGAATAGGGTAATAATTCAAAGAAATTTTCAAATACCAATTCCGAATCCATCATAGAACACTATACGCAAAAGATAACTCTTCTTCCTTTCCGCCCTGTATTGTTTGGCTACTCCGTGCCTACATCATTATTGACGTAGCGTGCTTCTTTGTTGTCGAGCAGAGAAGCGGACATCGGTTGATAAAGAAGTAATCGCTTGCTTCTCTCAAAGGGGTCAACGGGTTTTCTCGAGCGTTAACCGCACCCGGTCATCTGCCCGACGAAGCCCTAAGGCCCTATGCTTCTCTCGGGCAAAGAACTAACAATCGCTCTGGACTGTGATCCTCGACATTGTTAGTTCTCAGCACTCGGGAATCAAGTGATAACCTATACGGGATTGGTATCTGAACAGAATTTATGAGGGAAAATCCGTAGTTTACTCAGCTACCTGTTAAACTTTTAACAGAGGAGCAACGAAGCATAACCATTAAATTGAGAGAGAAAATACTAAGGGCTTCTTCTGTATTAACTTAGCCCAAATACAAATTTCCTTGGGTCCCTCTCAAAGATGTTTATAGAGACCCCTCTCAACCGTGTTTCCAGAGACCCCTCCAAAACGTATTTCCAGAGACCAACTCAAAGGTGTTTCCGGAGGTCCCTCTCAAAGGGGTTTCCAGAGACTCCTCTCACAATTCTTTCAAGAGACCCCTCTCAAAAGTGATTCTAGAGACCCCTCTCGAAGGTGTTTCTAGAGACCCCTCTCAAAGGTGTTTCCAGAGACCCCTCTCAAAGGTGTT
>JAHWFP010223350.1:124159-161367 GCA_023313725.1 Lithobius niger | reverse complement strand
ATGTACATTATTGGCATTAGGCATACTGTTTAGGGATAATCATAATCCTACCCCGTTTCCCCATACTAAATAATTGTACATATGCACGCTGGTTAATAATTCCAGTTTAGCCCCTGTAATTTTACAGAGAATCTACCCAACTGCTACTAAAACGCAACAGCAGCTAAAAAGTAAAGTCTGTGTTGCGAACCGAATTTAGTGCACCCAGCAGCTCCCCAAACAATACGAGCATGCAAATACTCCTCATCTGCATTGTTGCTGTTATGTAAATTTGAATAAAAATCGTCCTTTGGGGAAATTGCATTTCTTCAAACTTACTAAAATCAGTCATCAAATAATACATGCAAACACTTTTTCTCCTCTATAACTGGTGAGTGTCGGGGAAAATGGGTTAGAAAATAGGAAACACATTTATCACGTCCACCAAAGTACCAAGAGATGACGGCAAAAATTGATAAGAATCCGTATCCTTTAATGGAGCAACTTTAAGAATCGTGAAACGTTCGTAATTCTGTGTCATGATTGAAGTATTCGTGTTCTCAGAATATTTCAAACCCTTGACAATTAAATGAAAATCATAACATTTCACACTAATGCATTATTATGAGAAAATCCACCTTGTACGTATGAAAATTTACATTTGCTGCAAGTGGCTCCCCTGTAGAGCCCCTTGGTGTGGCAATGGTCTTGTACCTGAGCATTGAAGGGATTGTCTAGAAATTGTTTGTCACAAATAAAACAATGCGTTGCTGCTTTAATGCTTCAGTTATCATCGTCAGTGAATAATAATAGCACACACTCAGAATTAATGTATTTCATGATATCATACACCACCTAGATAGATTAAAAAAAAATTCGTCCCGCAATTATCAACCCCCCCCCTCTCCCCCAGTACATACATTTCGAATAATTTTACCACTACGAGACCAATCAGGACATGGGTAAACCCACAAGGGACATGCGATTGAATTTTAAGAGAAACGTGCCTAATTGTTTCCTAGACATTATCGTGTGTTGAGTTTTTGGGTTCTGCAAAGAGTCAGGTGTTCTTGTAAAGCGTCAACATGACGAAACAATGAAATACAATACTGATCATAGTTAGCATTTAATGTTTTGTCAGTACAATCGCTGTGACTGAGGTCTGTGTTTAGCAGAAAAAGTATAAAAGGAATCGTTATAAGGTATATTTCTTTAACCGCTCTTCTAGATTTATTCGTTACAAACGTGATGATGCAGGAAATATAAAAAAAACTATATCAGAGCGCGTAATTTCCTGCAAATAACAAAGAAACGTTGCAGTGAGCATTCTGTGTATGTTGTGTTGGGCACAAATGCCCAAATCTAAAAAAGTTCATAAACTGAGGTTAGCCTGTTAGTAATAAATAAACATTTATGTGTGTGATTTTTTACTGGTGGCTTATTTCCAATTAACCTTAGCCTATTAGTAGTTAAGTGAAAGTTGTTTCGGCAATCATTAGTTTTTTCCCTGTATTTTAGATGTTGCATTTCCTTATGATGGTATGAGAACAATGCTCGTCATCCGTGCAAGAAATCCGACGGAAGTTTGTACTCCATCGAGAACAGCCGTAAGTCAATTAGTACAAATTCTATGATCAAGCCATGGATTGAGAATGCGGACAACATGTCACTCGTTAGCGATCATAATGCCGTACCGCTCTATCGGATCGGTTTTATGTTATTAAGAACATGTAGAGTGATCGGTTGAGTTGTAATTCAGTGGATGGAGCAGTAATAACTACTGATCCAAGAGTCATGTATCGTGTTGTTGGAAAGAATGGAGTGGAGATATTGATAGTCAAAGAAACAGACGACCTTGAATATTGATATCACCGTCACTCTTGATCACAATTGATAATTACTTGAAGACAAAAGGAACTATTAAAATCCTTTGTATGCAGCATCGTTAACAATAAAAAAAAGGATTTGAGTTTTACCGAATTTAGCACCATTTTACATGACACTAGATGTTTTTGCTAACAGTGGTAGATTTAAGGCAAGAGGATTAAATCGGCTTAAATATTCCTTAGTAGGTTACTATCTTTTTGAAAAGTTGGAGGACCTTTTTCGGCTTTGCAACTGCTATTTTTTAAACTTATTGTACATTATTTGAATTTTAGCTCATTTTAAATCTAGACACACGCTAGTGTGTCGCGCCAATTTAGGCAATAATCATCACAACAAATATAACATCAATTCAATTGTCGAGGTTGTAAACCATTGTAGAGTGCCGCCATAGCATCAGTGTCCTATATCCTGAAGCATACTTGGGCACATTTCAGGCACTTAGGAAAAATCATAATGCGGTACAAAAGCTTAAATTGTGTTGAAATCAAGAGCAATGACCCACCTGACAAAAATTAACTTGTGTGGGAATGCCAGCTAAGCTGCTTTCAATGCAAAATCTGACCCTCAATAACGTTGAAAATGTGTAACTAGCTAGCTAATTCTAGTCTGCTCATCCCCATGTTAATTTCCTTAGCGTGATATTCATCGATACTGAGATAACGGGAAGGCTTCCAGCTATGAAACTGGAGGAATGGCTGCAGTACGATACGAGTCTGGAGGTCTAGGGGTGTAACGAGGATGGCATGGGATAGCGCGTAAGTACAAAAGTATTGTTATAATCATTGTTAGTATTGTCGGCATCATCTCTCATTCGACAGCCAAAGTTCGGACAATGAAAACGTGTATACTGACGTGCGTGCCTAGACACACAGTAGTGTAGCACGATAAATCTAAACAACGTTGCCAAAGAAATTGTATTCACGTCCAATTCACGAAAAATAAACCAACTTTAAAAACAAAGCAACATAAACAAAGCCAAAAACTGGTGAAGAGGCCACCAAGTTCCGAATGGTTCGGCCCTTCAAAGGAGTGATATCAACACACCAAAACATTCGCCAACTTAATCGCACCGAATAATACTTTGGACGTTAAATGAAAACTTGAGCATTGCTACCGAAAGTAGCAATGTTCTAGTTTTCATTTAACCTTCGAACTATTAAGCGGTGCGATTAACTAGGTAAATGTTTTCGTGTGTTGATATCACTCCTTTGAAGGGCTGAACCATTCGGAACTTGGCTGCCCCTTTTACCAGTTTTGGTTTTTGATATGATTTGTTATACCTAAATGAACCTCAGTAAGGCCATACAAAGGGCCTTCTCCCCCTCGCCCATTAAATCCACCTCTAGTTATTAGCAAAATGTATTAAAGGTACTGCAGTTTGACTAACTCAATAATTTTTCAGGTGTTATATTTTCCCTTTTTGCATCAAATGTTTGTCCTTTTTGGGGAAAAAAATTAAATCTATACACTTAAAAGTTAAATCATTTCACATACTTTGCCAACAATAGCAACTAGTGGACAAGAAATGGTGCTAAATTCACAAATCTCAAATTCTCTCGTTTTATTTATAAAATGCGATGCAAAAGATTTGTATTTGTTTTGGTATTTATGACAGTTAAAAACATATTATTTTAACGAACAAGTGTAAATAATATTGTTTGCCCTTTAAATGTTGTACGCATTACCAGGCATGGATTACATTAGGATATTGTAGTGGACAGAGCATCATTACCAATGCCAAATAAAAAGAAACGAAAATAAACCGGAATAGGAAATACTCTACAAGTAAAACGGTTTGAGGCCCCTGATTGGCATCCCATCCAAACATTCATGTGCGGAAGGAACAATTGCATAGTTCATCTATTAGCCATCCTTGATGGCACAGTTTACTGTGTCTAATTCCTTCATTTTAGGCTGATGGTTTTAAAGTGTAAAACAATTCTAGACAGAAAAAAACAAAAAAATACTAATACGTGCCAAAAAACACACGTCAAGTACTGTGAAAAAATCCAAAGAATGGAGACATATCCAACTGCAACACGAAATCAGCTTCAACTGTCTTGTAACAAGCTGCCAAATCTTCGAAAGTAAACTTTACTGATATTAACAAATGGAATTAAAACCAAACGCTCTCGGCAGGCACATTTGAATAGCCTATATTTTCGAAATTCATAGTTTGCACTTTCGAACGAATGTTAAAATATATTTACAATTAAAACAATTACAACCCATTTTAACAAACACAAAGCCACTAACAAGCACAACCTACCTTACTGCAGAACAGTCCATCAGCATGGACTACAAAACAATTATCGCCATTTCGGCTGAAGTGACACACACATATCTACGCAATATTATAAGCCATTTGATCATATTGTTGATTCCAATATTTCATTTACGTATATTAGTCAAATTCATCACACGTTGCCTGCTGCAGGCAATGAAAATGAGATATTCTTTTAACATTTGACATGAATAAGATAATACTTTCTAATCCATATATTCGACAGTTCCAGTGTGAGCTGTTGTCGTTTTTTTTAACAGTGTGCAAGGATTGCATTCCAAGGATTTGCACATCGGGGTTTAAGTCACACACAGGCTTGCTCCAGAAACCCCTGTATTTTTTACATCTCAAATACTTAGATGAATCACTAAAGACAGTTTGCTTGCCTTGTCTTTTTATCATTGCCGTCGGTGTAACCATGGAAATTGGAGTTCCACTCATTCGAGGGCCCTGGGCTTCCTCAATTCGAGGTCATACGTGTTTCCCAGGAGTCTTTGGGGGTATTCTGAGGTTGTTGACTATGATCCTCGGTGATTGAGTCACTAGGAGATAACAGGGTCATCGTTTCTTCTTCTTTGCTATCCTCTTCGTCCTCTCCAGATGGAATGGCAGTGAGGTGTGATAGGTTGTGTCGCATGGTGGAAAAGTACTCCAAGTCGTAACTGTCTTCTACACATGTTTCATGTTTTACTGTACTTTGGCTTCCCCTGTGACGCGATTGAAGGTTTTGAATACGCGACGAAACTCGTCTTACCCGATATACAATATTCAGGTTGAGCCCATTGCTGCAAACTTGGTAGGTTGCATGACGAGGGGAAGAAATACATACATAAGCAGCTAAAACGTCGTACCTTCATCACGTTGGATAAAGTGCCGCTCCATGCTTGCATAGGGGAGATGACTCCACCCAAGGCAGATGTGCAAGCCATGTTATAGATGACAGAAGCGTGAAGGCACGCAGGGTCCCCACAATACTTCTGGCAATGTGGAGTCTTTAAGGGGCGGCCATGCGAGGGTATTTTAAAGAGAGATTTGTTCACTCAGAAATAGAATTTTCCTGTGGCATGTGTGGGTCTGGGCAAATCTGTTGCGTACTGTTAGCCTTTAGCAAATCTTGGAGATGGGGTTTGCGGTACATGAGTGCTCCATTATTTACAAGTCTAGTTAGTGGAACCCCAGTATCGACTTGCTGGTACCTTATCTCAGCAATGAGCATTTCAACAACTTGATATTTACGAGCCAATTTGGGTGTAAAAAAAACTTCCTCGTACTGTGTCCACCACGTTGAAGAATATGGTGCCTGCATAGAAGTTGGAACGTCGCTAACGTGACTCATCAACCGACCAGAGAAACATTTTCGACACTGATTCACCATGTTGAACGGGACGGCGACTTCCCTTGGACATCGTCATTCTCATGCAGACATCACAGGAGGGCATTTGATGTCCCATTAATAGGGGAATGGTTAGGGTACCTCTTTTTCTCATTCGCTGTATGTTCTGATACGAGATGTGTCCCAGTCTTCTGTGTAGCATGTCCACATTCAAAATGGTACACCCAATCTCCCCATGTACCATGTTATTCTGATTCACAATTTTAGGGCAACATGTGAAACAATGAGATTCTTGGTCAATGAGATTCTTGATTCTGGGGGTGTAGTTGATAACGTCTTCGATAAAAGTGCCTTCGATATTGGGTTAAATCATGCCCAGTGGACTTCTTTTACAGATAAAGTTTTATTCAGATGTTGATTTGACAATGGTGCCCAGATGTTGGCATGATGATCGGGTCACTAAACGGGCACAACATTGAACCTATAAGTTGGTCAGACATTGGCCAATGTGAGAAAATTAGGTTGGGCCAACAGTTGGGTGCAAACGAGCCAACAAATCGAAAAAACTTGTCTTACATTTTTAGCTTCTTTCTGCATTTTTACATTTCAGTAATGAACTAATTATTACTGAAACAACAAGAATGATCTCAATTAACACATATTGAACAAAACGTACGCAACTGTTTCATGACTGTTTCTTGATTGAGTAGTTTTAGCACTTTTAGCAGCTAAGTACGAGTTAAAGCCAGTATCATGCACAATTTAAAAAAAAACTGCGTTTCGGGAAGTCAACCTCCCGTCTTCAGGTAAAAATAAAACACTAAAATTTTAAAAATTCATGGCAGTATCTGCCGAGTCACCAAATCCATAAAAACAACCCGGTTCAGGCATGGTCCAGGCCTAAAGTTTTAAAATTTAAAAAAAATGTTTACATACCAAATGGTACAAAATGTTGTCAGATGGGCGTCCGGAAAATTGAGCGGTGGCAAGGAGGCTGTGATGTCACGTGGTTCGGAACGGCATGGTCTGGTCCAAGTTAAATAGGGTAGTTTTAGGCAGACGGCTTTTTCTTGAACTTGTTGAATTTGTTAAGTTGTAGGTTGTTGATGACAAGAAAATATTCTGTTAGGAATTTGCTTTCTGGAATTAAATGATTGTAAACAGGAGGTACATGAGTAAGGATAATAAGTGATTCAAGGTTTATTCTTGCCCTGGTGTTTTTTTCTGTGAAAAGCATTTCGGTCCTATCCAGGGCTGGTGCATGCCCTGTTGAGAGCTTTTGGGGGGAGATTCCTGTTTTAAAACAGTGTTGAACTAATGAACTTGATTCAATATGCATTTTAAAATTTTATTTTGTGGGAATTAAGACGTTCCTGTAGCCTTTGCAGGCCCTGGCCCCAAAGGCTTTCTGGCCCCACATATGTTTTCAACACATGGTATACGGTACCCTATTTAACTTGGACCAGAGCATGCCGTTCCGAACTATGTGACATCACAGCCTCCTAGTCACCACTCAACTTACGGATGCCAACCTGACAACATGTTGTATCATTTGGTATGTAAAATTTTTTTTTAATTTTAAAGTTTTAGGCCTTGACCATACCTAAACTGGGTTGTTTTTATGGATTTGGTGACTCGGCAGATACTGCCGTGAATTTTTAAACTTTTAGTGTTTTATTTTCACCTGAAGATGGGAGGTTGACTTCCCGAAACGTAGTGTGTTTTAAATTTGTTGCATGATACTGGCTTTTACTCATACTTATCATAACTGTTTTGACACTTACACATAACCATCGTGCGTTAATAATGAAAAAAATCCATTCTGAGCAGAAAAAAATAATATATTTCAGGTTATACTTCAGCCGCCAGGGATGGGGACCAATACACGCCAAACCTCTGTGCCTGATGCTGGGGCTACTTATGATTTCATGATAACGTTAAAGAAAGTGAGTAGCAATTTTGCTTGGATTTTTATTTTATTTATCTTAGAAAACCGTTGCATGGTAAACTTTCGACTGTACTAAAGTTCATGGCTAGATTACTGAAGTACATAAACTTTAATGGTAGAAACCAAAAAAACAAAGATCTCTCATTTAGGCATTTCACATACAAAACATGGCGTGAAGCATTTCATAAGCAGGGGCTTATGATGGACAATTTCCGTTAACTGATAAAATGTCAAAACAGAAATTTGTTGTTAGGCATATAGACACGCTATTAAAGTACTGATATTCCACATCCAAATATTTTCTTGTCACTATACTATAATTATACACATTTTTTTTTTATCCAGTACGAATTTGTCAGCAGACGTCAGGAAATTTGTGTAGACAAGAAAACTCATGAACGATGCAAACACGAATGTGGTGTTGCAAAATTCAAGCAATTTCCTTGCAGGTAAAACTTTAGAAAATAACTTCAAAAAAAAGTCGTTTGGTTTTACGCAGCCCGGTGAACGCGGTTTCGATTCCGTTACGATTGTGATATTAACCAATATGCAGCAATGCCTAGCAGGAAAAGGTTTGCATTCGGGTTTATTGAATATGTCTACAAAAATTGGGCTCATGCATTACTTCCATATTAAGTACCTTATAGCTGCCAGTATTTTCGAAATCTTGATGTGTTATTTTTAAAGAACCGTTCGAGTCCCAAAGTTGACGTATTGGTTGAAAGTGTACGTCAGTGGCCTTCGCATCAGTTTAGACGACGGCGTTCGGCAACAATGCGGTAAGAAAGCAGAAGTCGATCGAGTGGCGAAGGAAAGAGGTCAACAGAGGCTTTCTTACCGCATTGTTGCCGAACAACGTTGTCTAACTCACTCGTACAACGAGTCTATTGTTGCTAGTCGCGTTCAGTCTCAAATTCCTAAACCCTTGTGACTATACAATGGCGGTAGCCAACACAGATGGAGCAACTAGAGAAGATGGTTCATTTCTGACTTCCGGTAGTTTTCTGTTTGTGAAAATGGCCTGATTGGGACCATGGTGTGACGTCATATTCACCAATCCTCCAAAGTAGCCCAAACAAGCCAACCAGTGTGCTGCAAGGAAGCACGTGACTATTGGATTTGCACAAAACGGAGTTTAAAAAATAAAATCTCTCTGTTTACATTGCTAGCGGATGATAAAAAAGCATTTACTTTCGTCTCTTTTTTGTTAGGGACCTTTTTGAATTGGTCTCAGTATTTAGCACAGTTGTTAATTTTTCATTATAGACGATTCATGTATTAGGCCAAATTCTAATTCTATATTGTTGGAAGTTGTAGAAGGAGTATTACTTTCACTGTCTACACTAGCAGTCAGTGGATCTGATCTTTGTACGGGATTTACATTATTATTAATCTGAATTTCGGATAAATTAATGGTGGATGGGCTCTGAGACCTTTAAACATTCCCAGGGTTCAAAGTGGCTATCACGTTATTTCCACTCGATTGAGCTTAAGCCTTGCTAGATGATTGACTATCGAGTTTGGAGAAAGTGAGAGGAGGTGGTAAATCAAGTATCACAGTGTTAAATAAATTTGTAAGAAAGTATTTACTTTCATTAAAGTTTTGTGAAAGGCGGACATTGGTTGATACCTCAACCCTTATTCATTGTTAGACCTTACAATACCTTTGTATGTTCCTATAGTTTGTTCCACATTATGCTTTCAGAGAACTGCCTGGATGACGACTCGTTTCCTTGCACTAAGAGTGCAAAAACATGTGGATATCACACTTGTAGACTCAACAAAGTTACTGTTAGAGTTTACGAATGGGATGTTTACGGATTTTTTGCACTCATATTGGAAGAAAACGTGGCGTCATACAGTCAGTTTTCTGAAAACATAATGTGGAACAAAGTATAGTATCTCGTTTTGTAAGACTTAGAGACAGTAAGAAAGTATTTGTATCATAGTGTAATACGGAACATGTAAAATTACTTACTTTCGTAGGTTCACAATCTTGCACATATCTAGACATACACTAGTGTGTCGCGCCAAGTTAGGCAACAAACATCACATCAATTCAATTGTCGAGGTTGTAAACCATTGTAGCGCAACGCCATAGCTTCAGTGTCTTATATCCTGAACCATAGTTGGGCGCATTTCAGGTACTTGGGGAAAAATAATAATGCGGTACAAAAGCTTAAATTGTGTTGAAATCGAGAGCAATGACCCATCTGACAAAAATTAACTCGTTTAGGAATGCCAGCTAAGCTGCTTTCAATGCAAAATCTGACCCTCAATAACGTTGAAAGTGTGTTACTACTAGTTAGGTAGCTAGCTGGTCCGATCATCCCCATGTTAAATCCCATGGGGTGATTATTCACCGATACAGAGATAACGGGAAGGCTATCAGCTATGAAATTGGACGAATGGGTGCAGTTCAATACGAACTGCGTACCTTTTATGGTTTGAAACCTAGGGGTGTAACAGGGATGACGTGGGTGGGCACGTAAGAACGAAAATATTATTATAACCATTGTTAGTATTGTCGGCATCGTCTTTCATTGGATGGCCAAAGTTCGGACAATGAGAACGTGTATACTGACGTGCGTCCCTAGACACACACTAGTGTATCACAATAAATCTAAACAACGTTGCAAAAAAATTGTATTCACGTCCAATTCACGAAAAATAAACCAAGTGTACAAACAAAGCAAAATGAACAAATCCAAAAACTGGTAAAGAGGCCACCAAGTTGAGAGTGGTTCGGCTCGTCAAAGGAGTGATAGCAACACACCAAAACTAACTAAATAAAACAAATTACAACAAAATTAAAACCAAACCAAAAAACTATAAAGAAGTGACTAAGTTGAGAATGGTTCGGCCTATGGGCAAAAGATAGTAGCAAATTGTTGAAAACCAATTCCTTCTTTACGTGGCACTTTAATTACACATCTTCACAGTAGTGGAGTTGAGTCAATACACAATTAAAAAATAGGAGTGATATCATATCAAAAACCAAAAATGGTAAAAGGGGCCGGCAAGTTCCGAATGGTTCGGCCCTTCAAAGGAGTGATATCAACACACAAAAACATTCGCTAACATAATCGTGCCGAATAATACTTTGGACGTTAAATGAAAACTTGAACATTGCTACCGAAAGTAGCAATGTTCTAGTTTTCAATTAACCGTCGAACTATAAAGCGGTGCGATTAACTTGGTGAATGTTTTGTGTGTTGATATCACTCCTTTGAAGGGCCGAACCATTCGGAACTTGGCGACCCCTTTTCCCAGTTTTGGTTTTTGATATTATTTTCTATTAACGTATACAGCCTATTATCTGGTTTGTACTTTATAGGATGCCTTTTATGCCTGAAGAAACATTGCTGCCGTTTTGTATTATTGACAATAACACTAGGCTACTGTATTCCCGTGCTACTGCAGTTGTAATTCTACCATTCAATTGTTCTTGTCCAAGATCATGCCACGACACGAATTACAACATTGTCCGTAACTTTGTGGCATACAACGATGAACCTGAGACCATAATCCGAATTTATTACCGGCAAAATGAAATGGTCGTCATCACCGAACGTTTCGCCTATGATTTCATTTCTCTCTTAAGTGATACAGGTGGGACTCTTGGCTTGTATCTCGGTTTGTCAATTCTATCCATATTTCAAGTATTTCAAGGTCTCTTAAAACTCTGTAGCTCGTACCTTAAGTCAAAAATACACCCAATCAAGCAAGTTGTGGCGTTTAATAATTACCCAGTATTTCGTCGAGTAAATCGAATTCTTACTGATGAATATCAGCGGAAGGAAGAAATCCTAGCGGCAAATGTGAAGATTTCAATTCCTGTTTTGTCTGAAATTTTAAATTCATCAAAGCCACTTGTTTCCAGAATGTTTTGGTTTCTTTGCATTCTTGGATGTATTGTGTACAGTGGTGCCTTTATTTACATTAGAGTGACTTCTTACTTACTGGATCAGACAAGAATGACGATGGAAGTAATCAGTAGTGACATAGTAGAGTTTCCAATTGTGACGATGTGTAGTTACACCCCAGAAATCATAAAAGAGTTACAAGATGTGGCCAAGAAGCATCAAGCTCCTCGTTCAACAGTAAACACTACAACGTACGACTGGTGTCCTCTGCAGCTTGTACATTTGCTGGATCTTCCAGGCATGACGCCAGAGGAAGTTTGGAAAAGGTCATCAGTAGCAAAAGAATTGAACATGACTACAGATTTGCGAAGGGTAAGCCACCATTGCATTCTTTTGGATAGGTGCAAGTGTAATGATTGATGGAGCTGGGCGCTTTTATACTTTTTAAGGAATTCATGTGTGGTATTTTAAGATCATTTTCTTTAAGTTTCACTTTATCTAAGCAACCTAACACTGCTGTGTAGATGACCCAGATCGACGCTGAAGCTTCTTTACTGGACGTTCCAGAAGATGAAATTAGTCAAACAAGGATGGGATAAACATGGGCATTTAAAACCAGAAAATCAGAATACTCCAACTTCGATTTCGATGGCGATGAAGTTCTTTACACTTTTTTATGCTAAGCAGCCTGTAACACAATACTGATTAGTAGGTCTGGTTGGGGTAGGAGAGAGTCCCTCCACATTTCTAGTTACTAATGACGTCACCTGCTTCAAATCTCTGCCACAGTGGCCATCAACATACATACTTGTTACATCCACATTTTAATCAACAAAAAGTGAAAAACGGTTCCTTGGTTTGATCTCTAAGTGAGCGCAAAATTTCCCCAAGAATACCAATACAACAGGAATGTTGTAGTCACATTAAATTTAAAGGCCCTGGACATTGTTCACGCCCAAGTTTTGTATACTAAGTGACAGCCCAATTAACCCAAGAATAGCAACAACAGCATGAATATTGTGGTCACATTAAAATGAAGATAAGAAAACCGTAGTCGTTGTTTTAAGATTTTATTTTAAGATGCCTATATTTTAATAAATAAAAATTGAAAATCGGTTCTTTAGTTCGATCTCTAGGTGAGAGCAAAATTTGCCAACAAGAAAACCAAGAACAAGAACATTGTAGTCAAATTAAAGTAGCGCTCAAAGGCCTTAAGATTTGTTGATGCCTACGTTTTAAGCTATAAAATATGAACATTGGTTCATCGGTTCGATCTCCATTTGTAGTACAGCTGTTAAGGGCCATAATTTTGGATAATTATGCAAATCGAGTTAAATGCTATGAAATTTGGTGAAACTAATCATTCTAGCATAAAAATCTAGCTACCTATGGAACACCCTCGAGATATCTCCTAAGACTCACCCCCTGTGTCCGACACACTCACCCATGTAGGATTGATGGGCAACAAATTCTTGCTAATCATGGTATACGTGAATTATTATTCCGCTATTATTGGGGGGGGGGGGGTTGAGGCTTAATGGCGCGTCGACAGCTCGGTCATTAGCGCCAATCTCAGTCACGGTGCTATTATTGGCCAACGATGGAAACACCAGTCCTGCAGTTTGCCAATACAAAACTAAGAATGGCATAGTAGATTTCTGGCAAAAACTACCTACAGATGGCTACTGATAAAAAAAGGGCTCATAAGGTGTGACACAATTACAGTCAGTTAATTGTTTGATATTTCTCGGAATTTGTTTGCCTTACCGGGAATCGTCAAAATAGAAATCCTAATCCTATAACTGGCAACAATTATTTTTAATTGTACAGTATATTTACAGTTCGGTAAGCACCCGATGCCGTTGTCTATTAAATCTGCCATTCGAATGCAAGTAGACAGTAAAACAATAAACACGCATTTGGTTGACAAATCCGCATTGGTGATTAATGCTCAGCCAAGTTTGTAATGTAACTTGGGTTTACATGCTAATATTGATTAACTGATTCGAATATTGGGTTAATCAAATGATGTTGGGCCTGTATTTTCACTTATTATTACGATTTTGGACCGATACTGTGTCGTAATGCTGGTCGTGTATTACTTCCCAGTATTAATATGTTGCAGGCTAGTATAGGAAAAATAGGGTTTGAAAAATGCATTAATTCGGCCAGGGTTTAAAATTTGCAGGATAACTTCATTTTGGCACCAAATTAAAGAATCAAAAGAGCCCCCAGTGATTCTGGGGTTGAAACAATGTTTTTCAGAGAATTGTACCATTTTAAGGGTGTAAAGCGAGTAAAATTTTGGTAAAATTCAAATTCCTTAAAAGATTTGTGTGAGGTAATGTTAGAACACCGTGTAATATCCTATACTAACGAGTTGATGAACTGAAGTGCAAGTGGAATAAGACCTACCTTTACCCTTAAAATTTTAATAATTCGCGTTAAAGTAGAGAAAGTGGTAACTTACCTACCATATACAAAATTCAGTTATATAGACTGTGAAAAAAAACATAGATGAAAAATGAATACAAATATTTTCCAACAAGGGTAATTAGAAAAAATTATTTTAATTAGGAGCTAAGCTACGGCAGTTTAGCTACTTTCTAGCGTTGTGATTTATGCATCATTTTACGACAAGGTCCGTCTTTAAATTGCTGCAGTACCCGTTCTAATGCGGATAGATGAATGCTATTAGGCTTAGATGAAAGATGAAGATGTATATTTCAATCAATGGAATTGTAATGATTTATATTAATTAGGTAATTAATTAGGTAATTAATATGTTTATGTACATTGCAGTGTTGTGATCTTCACATCGTTTTACCTCAAGTTCTTTCTTTAAACTGCTGCAGTTTCCATTCTAATGCTCATAAGTAGACGTGATTAGCCTTAGATGAAATATGGAGATGTATATTTGCCAACAGGGCTAATTAAAACTATTTATTTTAATTAGGATATATACTGCAGTAGTTTAAACATGGAACTTGTCCTAAAACGATGCAATAATCAGCACGCTGCAACGTAGATAACCTGCCATAGCTTAACTCCTAATTAAAATAATTAGTTTTAATTACCCTTGTTGGAATTTGCATATTTTCATCTTTAAATCAAGCCTAATACACTCATGTATCTTAATTATAACAGTTACTACAGCAGTTAAAAGATAGAACTTGTCGTGAAACAACAAAAAAATTACAGTGCTACAACGTAGATCAACTGCCGTAGCTTAGCCCGTAACTAAAATCAATCGTTTTAATTGCCCTTATTGGAAAATACACATCTTCATCTTTCATGTAAGTTTAATCACATTTATTTATCTTAGTTAGAACGACTATTGCAGCAGTTTAAAGGTAGAACTTATGGTAAAATGATGCAGGAAGCACTGCACTACAATGTAGGAAATCTGTCGTAGCTGATTAGAAAATTAATATAAATTACTTTAACTACCCTTGTTAGAAAATATACA
Source organism: Lithobius niger (assembly GCA_023313725.1). NCBI lineage: Eukaryota > Metazoa > Arthropoda > Chilopoda > Lithobiomorpha > Lithobiidae > Lithobius > Lithobius niger. The sequence goes on along the minus strand of JAHWFP010223350.1, from coordinate 146,601 downwards.
TCTTCATCTTTCATCTAAGCTTAATTACATCTATCTATCTTAATTAGTATGGCTACTGTAGCAGTTTAAAGATAGAACTTGAGGAAAACAATCGCAAAAATAACAATGATGCAACCTAGACAAACTGCCATAGCTTAGCTCCTAATTAATATAAATCATTATAATTACCCTTCTTGGAAAAGTTCCATCTTCACCTTTCATTTATGCCGAATTATGTCAGTGGATCTTAATTAGAACTACCATTGCAGCTGTTTAAAGTCAGGAGTTACAATACACATGTACACTGTTGTATGTATAGCACACATAACAGTCTAATAGAAATTATTTGACGAATTTGGGTCAGAAGAGTTAGTTTTGCATAAAATAAGTATAGAAAATTGTTTGAAGGAAATTTCTTTCTAAACATAATTGGTAACCAGTTTATTTTTAATCAGATGAATGGTTTAGGACGGTAGAAGCAAAAATCGATTTTCTGGTCGCCATATTTGGACGCCATCTTGAATTCCAGGGCTTTTTTTTTTTTGGGAAAACCGCCCAGTGCCCAAATATCTCAACATTTTCCGCTGAAAGTTTTTTTTTCAGTCTGTATCATTGAATTTTGTATTTAGTAGGTAAGGTGCCCCTTTCCCAATTTAAAGTGAAATATTCAAGTTTTAAGGGTAAAGGTAGGTCTTATTCGACTTGCGCTTCATTTCGTCGACTTGGTAGTATAGGATATTACACGGTGTTCGAGTGATAAGAGGTAACATTACCTCACCCAAATTTTTTAAGCTCGCTTTACTTTATTTCTCGCTTTACACCCCCAAAAATGATACAATCCTCTGAAAAACACTATTCCACCCTCAGAACCACTAGGGACTCTTGATTCTTTAATCCGGTGACAAAATGAAGTTATCCTGCAAGTTTCAAGCCTGGCCGAATTAATGCATTTTCACCCTCATTTTGGGTCTATTTTTCCTGTATTAGGTCGAAATTGGCTAATGTATGCAACACTATTGGTCGCCGATAAGATTAGTATAAGGTTACATCCAATTTCGGTCAATTATAGTGTTCCATTGTTGGACCGATACTGTGTGCTAATGTTGTACATGTATTTCTTGCAAATATTGGCTCGCCAATATAAAATGTTACAAGCAGACAAATATAGCCATAATATAGCCCAATACAGCCAATAATACAGGCCTAGTACAACTTATTATCACAAATCAATACTGGTCCGACATAGCTGGCTGCCAGCCTGCTGGTACCTATCATTACTACAATTTCTAAAGCAGGAATTGTTTTTATTATTTTAGTTTGTTTATGGCTTCAGCTTAGGTCCAGGCATCACTGGAAAAGAAGTCAACACACCCGATGGAAGATGCATGCAATTTGATAACGGTGAGTTATAGTGTACTTCTTCAATATGTTAATGGTAAGTTACAGTGTATCTCTTCAATTTCTTACCGTTATGTGGTTACTTTTTTTGGATTTGAGTCCTCCAAAGAACTATTTATATATATATAGCATGCCAGGTCGTCGTGGTATGTACACGTCCTTGGTACTTCCTGTAAATCTACTCTCATTACACTATTGAATGAGTGGTACGGTAACCATGAAAAATATACATCGACAGGCAAGATAACGCATAAATTTGGTCTACACATAATTTACTAACTAAAAAGGTCAGCACTTTGGAAACTCGGTCACTGCAGCACATCACAAAATAGCTAGAGACAGTGACTTCCACGCTAGCTGGAAAACCTTTCAAGTAGTTGCAACTTCCTTCTAGCCATGGAAGTGGGCCACTGACGGGAGTTTTTTAATGTGCTCTGGGATCGAATATCACTGAGAATGTTTGTAAATAGATATTATAGATTTACCGGAGTCATCTTGCCTGTCATGCCATGCTTTCCATAATTATCCTGCTCCCCCTAGCTCCAGATATTAGTCTGTCTGTCTCTTTTATTGCGATATTTGTCAACTGGTCTTATGACTTGTATTTTTAACAAATACTTTTTCTGTCATTATTAATTTGTTTATAAATTGCCTTAGTAGTATTTTCATTAGTTCGTTTTACGTGTTCTGTTTGTATTTTATCAATGTCTATTGCCTTTTTATTTTTAATTCATTAATGGTATTTATTGTTTCATTTTCAATTGCTTATTTAACATACATAGATTTCCCTGCTTCGTGTGTGTTTTTGTTCGCCGTTTTGCATTATTATGGAATTTCTCTTTTTAAAATTTTTCATGTATTTCTTTAAAACTTGCTTTTAGGTTTGGTGTTTGGTTAGAGAATGTATTGGTAAATTCATTTGCTATGTCTATCATATTCTATTCTTTGAATGTGTTCAATATACAATCATCAATATTTCCCTTTCTTTCTTTACCAGTTACTTCATTGACTGCCCGCCTGCTTGTGTTAAAAATGTTGTATAAAATGTTCCTTACACCCATCTCTTGACGAGATTCATAAACAAGTATGATAAACACACTGTTTGCTTGTAAGTCTACATCCGTAACGTAGTCAGCACCTGAAAACAGAAGCAGCCAACAAAATCAGGTGCCAAGGTATTTCTACCAAAGTTCTTTCTAAAAACTACACTTGCAGTAGTGGTACTACCAGCTTCAAAACCTTGTAAACACGTACGTGATGAGGGGTCTAGGTGCCTTACCCCGCCCCCCCCCCCCCATAAGAAGCTGAGGCGTTTTTAGAAATGTTGACTGCTGAAAGTGCCATTTTTCAGGTCCAAAAATGACTTTATCTGCCAGTTGGTCGGTGTGTTTTTGACGCCCCCCCCCCTCTCGCTTGACACGACCTGAAAAATGATTGACCCCTTCGAGAGGGTCCAAAAACTTTATCACCCCCCCTCAATTTCCTCTGCTCCCCCTGGCGATAAATAATGACCAGTCCATTCCTTTGTTTTCTCTTTTTTGCATTTCTTTATCAATTCTTCATTTGTCTTTGGTTTCCCTATCTGGTTCCATAGTTTATTTTTGTTATTTCATTTGTTGTACATACTTTTCTTGTATTTCGCTCTTTAATTTGGTGTATTTGTTATTTTTTTTTATTATTTGAGCAAATATTTCGCAGTTATTTAATTATTTCTTCTTAAATTTTTGTTGGGCGTATTATTTCTTTGAGAATGTTACTGTTTATTCCATTCATTTTTTTCAATTATTTTATCATGATTCATTTTAATGAATTATTTTATTATTGTCTACATTTACAGATTTTTTTTTAGTTTTTCTGAGTTTTGTAACCAACACATCGTGACGTAACGATCCGAAATGTTTCCATTAACGTTCCTTCCCTTATTTGTCCTATTTTATTTGAAACACAAATGTGATTGGTACATGACTTTTGCAGGTAATTTTGTCCATTTTCTAATATTATTTCTTTCCTTGCTGGTGAGTCTGTCGTTTTTCTTAACATAACTCGGCTAATGTGTTTCATAAAATTGTCCATTATTTTCCGCTCGTTTTTATCTTCCAAATCATCAACATCTTTCAGTATGTCTATGTTTGTTCCTATCACATACTATGATTTGGTATGTCCAGTCTGTAATATGTTTAATAAGAGATTTTCATTTTTTTTCCCACAAATTATCCTTCAGTTATCCTTGTTTTTTTTATAGAGAGCTATTATTCTTATTCTTTCCTTATTTATAATGTTTTTGATGTCAATTTCACTTACATTATTCTCTTCAAAATTTAATTCATTAAATCCTACTTCTTAATGTTATTTCATAAAAAACCATTACTCCACTTCATATGTTAGTTTTCCCATGCGTGATTGCATTTTTTATATATCGTTTAATATTGTACGGTTCTATTTCTTCTTTTTTAGTAATTATCTATTCCTACCAAGTTAATTTTAGTGTATGATAATTTTTCCAATTTCCAATTTTTTCCTTATGCTCGTTATGCACATGTGTGAGTTTGAAATTAGTTTCACCATCTAGAAATTAGGTGACCATTTTGAATTATATTGTCTAATCTTCCAATTTAGAACGTAGACATTGATACCACTTGTTTTGTAATTTAGTTCCAATTCTAAAATGAATGCTGATTAATAATGAAAAACGGATCCTTGTATGTTAAGCGTAAGGGTTTAAATCAAACCTTAGAAAGAAGTATGTGCACAAGCTTTGGATTTAAAGGCACATAACTCCCTCCGGTATATTTTAACAGTTTCACTCGATACATTACCGGAAATAGTTTTATATAAACTGATTTACCTTTCATTTGCTGGTCTAAGGGTACGATGCAGATGGCATTAGTGGCGCGTGAATGTTATTAGGCTTGTTTTAAACGGCTCGGTCCCAGCGGTATATAACTCCCGCCACATCGCTGGCTAGCCGCGGCCCTGGAGGAAGGATAATTAATCCTTCGCTCAAGTTTGCGACTTGGTCGTACGATGTGTCAGGTTGCAGCGGCCCCGAAATGAGTATGACTAGTGTCATAAAGCAATGCGCGCTGCGGCCGTTTGAACTATATTTTAGCGTAGGTGACGCAGAGTAAAGCGGCCAGAACGGAGTGATTTATGTGCCTTTAAAGGTCTAGATGTCAAATTTCGTCACTAATAGGCTGAAAAAGTATTAGACCATGACTTCCTCTTGATCATCTTGATGACCTTGTAAATACAGTTCTGCATGTCCCATTTTGTGAAGCTATTTCTATCCTTTTTTTCTGCCTTTGATAATGAGCTTGAGTCAGCTCGAAACGTCGGGTAGTGTTTACTTTACATGTGCACTTTGGGTTTCTCTCGTTCAACATACATCAACGTATTCAACAAACATTTTAATCAATCGCTTCCTGGAGCCGCTGACCATGCTAGCTTGAGCTCCATTCACGCGATCGCTATTTGCGTTGATGCTCCAGGTATGCTTGAAATTATCTCAGAACGATTGTGACAAGTTTGCTTTATAGCAGGTAAACGAATCCGCTATGTTCTAGGAAATATTTGAGGATATTATTAATGGATGTAACTATTGTGGAAATGGGTTTCGCATTCTGCACGATATGCTAGCGTCACCATCACTAAATTTGCAAAGACTGAGAATCACAAATGGCCGTCATTGCCCTTAAACACGATGGTTTTGGCTGCGCCAGTATTGGGAAATTGGTTTCGTTTTAAAGTACCTTCTACTTGTATACAGTGAACAGAAAGCACAGATTGTGTTAAGGGCGGAAAGGCGTTTACGCACATGTCTAATTTTATGAAGCACGTACTTGCACATATTCAGACTTTATTCATAGACCGTTATTCGTAACATTTAACCTTTCCTTTTGTTTACGAAAACTGGTATGGGCCGAAGTTAAAGAGGAATTAATTGCTCATTTCACTTGATCTTGCAATACTGTGCTGCCCAGTAGAAATGCCCAGTATTATTTTGGCACGGTGTCATGTAACCATTCTATTTCAGAAATTATCTAGGCTGATAATATTTCTTAAAATTTACTGAATTGCTTTTAGGTAAACAAATATTTGCCGGAACGATTACGTACTTTGAAAGAATGACTTTCAATAAAGCGTGGATGACATACAAAGAAGAAATGATAAAGTGCGGACGAAATTATTTTGTTGTAAGTCATGATTTTTGTTAAAATTCCATTTTTGCGGTTATTACAAGAGGCCATTTCACTGAAACGGTAATTTTAGCGAAGCAGACTTGCATATCTCAAGGTTAAAGAAATAAAATTATCTCTAAATATTAGGAATACATGACGAAACACAATGCGTCTACACTATGACTCCAGAGAATGGCGATTGAGAAACAGTAAGGGACCGTTCATTATTTTTGGCTGGGGGGGAGGCGAAATTAAAAGAGTGAAAACCGAATTTTCGATGACCCCTTCTTCGATACCCTGTCAAAAATATTGACCCCCCCCTCAAAAAGGCGATTTTCACATACCTATTGAGACTGTCTGCAGACGATTTCCTGTAGCCAAGATTAGTGCTGTAGCTAAATTAAGCTCTCCACACTGACAGTTACCATTAGTTAACAGAAAACGTGTCTCGTTTTTAACAAAAAGATACTTTCGGTTAAAAATGCTCTCTAAAATGTTCCTTACACCCATCTCTTGTCGAGATTCGTACAATAAGAATGATGAATACGCTATTTGAAATTCTCGTTACGAAGAAATTAGAAAACCGTGAGGTTCGTAAGCAGAACATTATTTTGTACAATATTCCTGAAAACAAAGAGAAAATTATTCGAACAAGGATCTTGCATGACTCGGGCGAAATCACTAAAGTGTTTACGCATTTAGGGGTTGAACAAGCAGTTCACGTTACGAAGCATTTCCGACTGGGGAAAATTGATAACGGAAAAAAAGGGGAACAGGCCTCTTCTTGTTAAGCTTGGGTCAAGTGAGGAGCACGAATCCGTTTTAGCAAAATCCTTTAAATGCTGGGACCTTTTTTCTGATGAGAACCGATAAACAAGTGGCAATTTCGCCTGATAAGAATCTTGAAGAACGTGCAGAACAAAAAACATACTGTGTCAGCTGCAAGAAAGGATGAAAAACGGGGAGAAGGACTTAGTGTTGCGGGGCAATAAGATTGTAACCCGTCGAAGGCAGAATGAGGAAAATCTACCGTAGATCCCATTGACACAAAGAAAGGCCAATTAACAATAATTTTGGTGAACTTTAGAAGCATCAGCAACAAAGACGCAGAGGTGGTTGACCTTGTTGAACATTATGAACCAGACGTGATTCTTGGGATTGAAACCTGGTTGAGCAAAGAAGATTGAGCCTGGTTGAGCCTGGTTGGCTGCCTACTTATTACAGCATCTATAGAAGATATCGCGATAACCCTGCCGGTGGTGTATTAATCGCAGTTAAAAACACGCTCAATAGTTGTGAGATTGAAACAGTGATGCTTTGGAATCCTGCTGGTGTCAAATTTTTATCACTGGTGGTGATCCTCTTTGGCTTGGTTTTGCATGTAGTCTGATATCCTACGATGGGGCTACTGTTAACAAAATGTGTGACCAAGCTAGGAGGATTATTCCCAGTAATGCCAAAAGAGTTGTCGTCGGAGCAGACTTAAATCTTCCCGACTTAAAATGGCATGACCAGCAATGTCGAGACAACACTAGTGAAGTTAAGCCAGAGGGACTGCAGTGTTTTGTGGAGGCATTTGGCTTAGAACAGTTGGTGGATAAGCCTACACGTAGTTCAAACTGTTTGGGTGTTATTTTTGTTAATGTTGTTGATAACCTTGACGTTGAGGTCGAGGATGGTGTCTTTGATCACAAGATCGTGAAAGTTGTTTTGCCTCTTCTCACTAAGTGTAATATGTTAGTAAGTGTTTATGGGAGTCACAGTGAAGAGAGCAAAGTGCAGCCGAGTTGTTGCGATCTTGGCCTCCGAGTCGAGAGGTTGCAAGATCGAATCACACAAACAACGCACATTCATATGGGAGTTTTAAAATGTCCCTTTCTATGTGTATGTTTTCAGTTCAGTGTAAGAGGGTAATGGTGCGTAGCTAAAGATCTAGAATGATGGTACGTTGATCTCTGAAATCTACCCACTTCCTACTGAAATTACTGCTGCTGGATATTACGAACGGAGTAAGGCTGCATACCGTGTATGACACTGACTTAGTTTCTTTATTTTCTAGACCTACATAACCCCGCCAAATTCACCATTTCATTTAAATACGCGTCTTCTTCATCCATATGGAGCAATGTCCTCGTTTAGCATGGACTACCAAAAGGTAAGTTTTCAGTTTCGATAATTGTTAAACTGAAGGGCTTTAGTAACTGAAAGTTTGAAGAGATCAAGTCGGTCTAGACATTTTTTCTCAAGGAAGTTTGTCAACACGTAGCTTTTCTGCCTTACACGTCTCATGACACCTTCATAAAGCTAGAGGAAATTCACTGCTTATTCTACTGTGATGGTGGACTCGTGGTTGCACTGAACGTGTGTTAGCTAATTAGCTAATGATACTTTTCAGAGGCAATAAACTGATTTAACTAAACACAAAACGGCTTTGCCGTTCAGAAAAAATCAGAGCTCGTATCCCCATACTCACAGCTGTGAAGGTACACGAATAAAAACGGATTAGAGTTTACTCAAGCGCAACGAACTATAATTTGAACTCTAATTCCAGGGAACAAGGACTGTTTTTGCTCAATGGTTATGTCAGAGAGTGAACGCAGTTTGTGTTTGAAATGTTTAATGTTTGTGCACTTGTATCGCAGTACTTATGAGGATGTGTGTGTGCCTTAGACCCTCGTTGTGAGGAGAATCTGACTTGTGAGGATAGCTCACAGCGTTTTCATTATTTTTTGAAAAATGACGTCATATTATAACTGTCCTGTCTTTTACACATTTTCACCTCACAAGTCATTCCTGTACCTACTAGTGCGCTGTAACCTACATTGTGAGGAACCGTGTAGTACCAGTTTTCGCCACTGCACGGCGGCATGTCGAATTCGAAAGTGAAACCATCTCCTCATAGTGTAATAGGATTTACGTATGTAACTGTAATACACACAGTTTTGAAAATTGTAAAAAACGGCCCAAATTGGGTCCAAGAAAAAAGTTTTTGGTCCTTCAAGTCCATATCTCCCCCTTCTAATTTAACATCACATTTGAACTTTGACTTTCTATATCTCAATGTATTATCTCTCTACCCACCCCATCCCCCTCCCACACCCTCCATCTTGCTGAAATCTTCAGGTATAAAAAGAGAGTTGGCAATCAGGAAAAGGAAGAAACGCCCTGCCCGCAATCCATGCCACACCTGAGGAGCATCTCTTTTCAAAATTTAAAAATACTGGTTCAAATCTCGAATCCTCTTCCACCCCTCAGTCATCCATGACTTCATACTCTTTCATAGCCACGACAATTTCTCAAGAATTTTAATCAAGAAAATATGCGTATAATCTTCCGTAATCGGTTTTGCAAAGACTTCATCGGACGCGTAATTTAGAGTGAATCTAACCCCATTCGGAAATTTTATTTTCCTTATCAGTTGGCTGCTCTCCCTTTCTTTGATTTCCAAGCATTTTGATGCACGATCCATGATGGTAACCCGGACACAGGGGCTCATCTTCGTTTGCGCACCAAAACTGCCAAGAAACTAGTCACAACACTTGTATTCACACAAATATCCTCACATGGATGGTTTACAGCACATTGTAAAATAATCTAAATGCATTATTTTCAAGGAGTGTTAGACATACAAAACTGCCAAAAAGCATTCAAAAACATAAGTGAGCAATGTTTAGTTGAAATACAGTCACATCCTCACAACCAACAGTGAAAAACCTATTCCTCACAACGATGACAGTACAAGAAAGAGTGTACGAGTGTATGTTTATGTGCACTTAATTTGGGTGTTGTACATGCTTTTTTTAATATTTGTCTGTGTTTGTTGTTTTATATTTTAGGTACGTTTCCTGTGAGTGGCTATATGTGTATTTTGTGTGCATTTCTAATTTGTGTAACAAGCATACTCCTAATTAAGGCAGTTTTTATTGCCTGTCTTTGTGTATGTATTTATCATCCTTTGTAGGCGTGTTGCTGTTACGGCGTCTGTTTGTATGTGTTTTAGATTTCCGTTCTGTTTCATGTGCGTGTGTATGTTGTATTTTGTGTACGTATTTTATTTATGTGAAGTATCCAACCGTTTTGTTCGTTTGATTGGTGATGTACTTGGGTACGTGTGTATGGAGATTGGCATGTCACAATCCTTGTTCCCTGGAACTGGAGTTCAAATTATAGTTAGTTGCGTTCGAGTGAACTCTAATCCATTTTTATTCGTGTACCTTAACAGCTGTGAGTATGGGAATACGAGCTCTAATGATTTTTTCTAAACGGTGTTCAGTTAATTTGTTGGCTTTTTTTGCTTCCGTTTTATTGTAATTGCTACGGTCTGGTCTATAATGTGTACGGCATGTGCACTGTACACCCAATTTTGTTTGCGAAAAAACGAAACATTAGAAAAGCGTATTTCTGTTCAGGTTCTTCCCAAGCTTTATCCCATGATTGTTATTCGATGGCAACACACAAGCGTGTGTCTAACTTTAGCATTTTTTAGCAGATGGTAGTTGATTCTACGTTGTTACAAGCAGATGCAGTATGGCAAACAATCGCGGAAACAATTCAACCAGCTTCCCCAAGTCTGCATTGAAGGAGTATGTAACCATTTAGTCGTGTCGGCCGTCCAATTTTGAGACCTGAATGCCTCAACATTATAGACTTTGAAACCAATGGTTTAAACTGACAGATTAAAGCGAAAACCAAGGCCATTTCATTTTGGTTCTCGACAACGATTGAATATATTTAATGGAGCCGCTGCCCGAAGCTACCATGACAATGTTACTTTCCCCGTTACCGAGCATCGTTACATCTTATTCGAGTGAGTTACAATCCGATCTTGTGCGCCTCGCCTATTGTTGCCCCATTGTTACATGTTGCAGCATTGCATTCTGGGCCTCCGCCGCGGCCTGTCCAGTTTTTTTTTTTATTCTCGTGCGCAAATGAACTCTAATAAGCACTGACTGCTGGTCGTGCTAATAAAGTCCGCAGAGGTTCCTCCATCGCTTATTTCATGCACAGATGCATCTACTAAGCTACGTTTTACTTGAGGCCAAAATAATAAAAAAGGTGTGGGGAAATATGGTGGTTGGGTCGAAGCCTTCCCGGATTATTGTCCTCGTGTCTAAGATAATCTTAGTCTCTCTCTTGTATCCAGGACATACTTTTCTCCTCACCATCGTGATCGGATATTTCTCCCTCGCTGTAATGTTCGTTGAAATAAATCGCTACCTAAAACGTCATTAGTATTTTAATGATACTTACAGTTAGGTTTGTGAACAGCAGGTCCAGTAGGGTGAGGAGACTAACGTAATGTTTTTGAAGGAATCACGCTCCCCTACACCCCTAGTAACAAGGCCATGAACAAGAAATAAAGTCACTGCCGTCATGAAACGATAATTATGCGGTTCCTGGCCCAAATTTCCGATCCCCATCACTCCTCCCCCCCTAAAAAAACCTAGAAATAATTAATTCTTTCAACAGATCACAAGGAAGAAAGCAAAAACGAAATATTTATTAATTTCCCTTTCATGATTTCTTTCAATTACCTTTTCAGCTATCGCATTATTCTACTGAAACTTACCAACGGCTAGCGTGACCCTGATGTGAAATTGATAAAAAGTTATAAAGCTGGGGGAAACGGTATAACTTAGTCCACTTCTGGATCATCATGGGATATAGTAGAGCTACCCTCAGCATATTCAACGACAAACTTTGAAACCATTATAGTTTCCCCAGAATGGCTTAGACCCACAAAATTCGTTATTTGGGGTTCATGACTGTGTCTCTTTTTTCTTTAGCATATAGTACTAATTATGTTTCGCTATAAAAGGGAAAGGTCCCATCAACAACAAAAACAACAACAACAGCAATAAGTGAAGGTCATATTAAAGTAACTTTATCCAGCATCTGACCCTAAGTAATACCTACAGTTTAGCTACAAAAATTTAAAATCTGTTCCTCTCAACCTCTAAGTGAGAGGGAAAATACCCAATATGGACAAGTTCAACAAAAATATTTAAGGAGAAAGGTCTCACCAAAAACAATAACTGTAAGTCTTATTAAACTAACTTGAACAATAACCTGAGATTTATTAATATCTACGGTTTAAGCTACCAAAAATTAAAGTGGCTCGAGATCTGCCTTAGAGGAAGATATCTAACACGAACAACAGCAAAAAGAACATGGTAGTCATATTAAAACAACTTTCAAAGGACTCTAGGCCTCAATACCCGCATTTCAAACTATGAAATTTCAACTTAATTGGTTTTAGAGGAGAAAACGTCCCAAAAAAACAGTGCAGACACAGTGTTAAGCCATACAAATTTACAATCAATTCAGTGGTTCGATATCCAGGTGAAAGCAAAAGTCCCAATAGGAACAACAACATCATTGGGGTCCCATTAAATTAAGCTAAAAAATGTTTTAAGCCTTTTAAAAGAATTTGTTTTTTAAGTATTGAAAATTTAAAAATGGCCCATTCGTTTGATCTCTAGGCGAGAACAAAAGTCCCAACAACAACAACAACAACAACGTAAAAATAACATAAAAAACTAAAGCAACAGCAGCAAAAAAAAAAAAAAAGAATACTGCACGCTCATTAAAATAACTTTCAAAGACCTCCGTTTTAATACCTCCGATTTAAACCAATATTTAAAATAAGGTCGTTGGTTCGATCTCTAGGGCAGAGCAAAATGTCCCAACAACAATGACAACAGCAACAGCAACATCAACAACAATTACAACACCAAGAATATTGTACTGTATTGAAATAACTTTCAAAAGGCTCCGGGCCTTTCTGTAAACTACATAAATTTTACACCTTATTTATTTATTTTTTCTGTTTGTGCATGTTAACATTACCTTAAAGTTCAAAATAATACATTTAATACTTTTTTTGACGCTGCATTTTTAATAGATCTTATTCCCCCTGTTTGTCTTACAGATAACACGTTTAAATCGTGTAAGCAACCCCTGTGTGACAACAGAGAAGGCCAATGAATGCTACGAAGAATGCTTTGAGAAAGTGTTGTTGAGGAGTAAAATTGCGTGCAGGTAAATTCGCTTGATGAGAATAAATGGGTGACGAATTTCTTTTAGCTTTCGTTTCGTAAGCAGGGCACTACATTTTTTAAAAATTGTTGTTTCAACACACTTATTCAAACAGCAAGCTCTCATCGTAGTATTTGGGTATTACACCAAAAGCTATAGAACAGTGACATTTGCCGCCATATTGGCACCAGATTGGCACCAGTATAGGTTTTGGCTGCAGTATAGTACAGCATCGGCTTCAGTATGACGCCCTTCTGTTTCTCTCTGCAGTGCCCCTTGCAGCTAACCCATTAAGGCTCCAGCATAGAATTATATACAATAATACTACGTCGTGTCACTGCTCTATTGTTTAATCTTCTACAAAGAAGTTCCGTGTTTATTTTTTAGCCTTCTTACAGCATTTTCATTTCTTTTCGTTTTACAGTTTCTTTTCCACAATTCTGGTTTTTGCTACTATTTTTTCATGACAGAAAGGGCATTTAACAAATCGAAATTTGTGAGTAATGCGTGTAAAATATAGAAGATGTTCACCCATTCACACGATGATTTCATATTTTTTTATTATACTCATAGAAATTAAACTAACTGGTAAAAAAAAATACTTTTTACGACACGAATCTTTTACTCCAAATCCACCCATCCATAAAAAAATTTCTGGAATGAAATTACATTTTGGTATTTTCCGAATTGTTTATTGTCTTACTCAGAAGGGCATAAAACCAGCCAGTAACAACTAGCGTTGGGCATCTGGTGAGTAACCGCATTGTTCTTAACCAAGATAGTTGTATGTAAGCAATTATACAATTGGCGTCAAACATGTGTGAGAGTGACATCCCTGTTAACGAGCGTACTTACGAGCTCGTGGTATCAAGGTCTGATAAATATTTCTGATTACAAACAAAAGTTTGAGCAAATAATATTAAAAAAAAATTAATTAAAAAAATCCAAAATTTAAACATTAAACTGTAAGTTACCAATTTAAAATTGAAAAAAGAAATTTTAAAAATAAAAAAAATTTTACATGTAGAATTAAAAAAAATTAAATGCAGAAAACATTGGTGGCAACTGCAGCCGAAAGTTTGCTATGTTTGAAAGTTTGAAAAGTTTGATGCAGCCTACCCAAATTATGGCACCAGTTTGATATTGGCATTTTATACTGGTTCTGAAAAATAACGGCGGTGAACACGTGTTAAGTCGGAGATAGTTTCTAGGGAAGTGTTGTACCCATAACAGCTACCAGACAGTAAAATTGGAAACTGATCACTCCTTCCTATGTCATGCAAAAAGTGCCTGATGTACAGTCCTCCTGCCTGATCCCCAGTACACAGTACAAGTGCCAACAGAGACTCCTGTAAATAAAGTACCCTTCCAACAAGTGAAGGTACAAGTACAATCATTCAATACAGCCAAATTATGGTTCATCAGTGAGCCAGGTACAATACACCCCTTGTTTCCTCCCCAAAAAATGTGTTGAGCTCTAAAGTCACTACAGTCTGGGAATTGCAGCCAGCCAGTTAACCCACTGAATAGCAGAAAAACATCATCGATAAGTAGGCAACGACTGCTGACATCCAGACACGGTCACACCACGCTTCTATGACTGAGACCAACACGAGAAGCAAGATGGGATCGACAGAGTGCCTTTGTCGATACGCCCACTACTCCACTGCCTTAAACATTAATAACTGAATCCATTAATGCATGCAGCCACAGGCAGCAAAGAAGGAAGCAACATATTTTTGGTGCAATTGTGGAATTTACGCCAAATCTCACGTTAACACAGTCAAGGCAATTAAACACGAGGAATTGCGGGTAGAGTTAGAGAGTCAAGCACGGTGCCTGAACGCAGTCTAACAATGATGTTTTTTGTTTCTTTCCCCACAGATACTTCCGGCAATGGCCGGCCGACGCACCAGCTGCTGCAAAGCAGGGCTACGCCAATGTCGGTACGAAGATTGTGGATCATTGGTCCAACGTCTGGACCTGCACCTACAGCAAGTCCACAGCCTGGATCCGAACTCCGAGGAGTACTGGCAGGTGTTCAAGACTAGCAGGGCAGCAGAAGTTGCCGGTGTTCCTGTAATGGTCCCACCACCTGCCAGCGCATCAGTTCCTTTACGGCACACGACGGAGAGTGAGACTGGCTCCGAAGAGCCGCCGTGCTTGCGACCCTAAAATCCGCGCATCAGACAGACAGAACAAACCAGAAGCGTGCCGTCTGGACCTCGCCACAATGGAGGACTCTTTCTTCAAGCCTCAATTCACTTTATTGGGCGGCAGCCGCGAGGAGACGTGCGCGGGACAGCACGTGACGCAGGCATTGAAAGTGGTCGAGTGTGCCAGTCCTGTTTACCTTCCCTGCACAAATCCATTCCAAAGGGTGTGAACACTGCATCATCCACGGGGTGACACTCAGGAATGCGATCAAAGAGCTGCGAGTCCAAGATGGCAGATCCTGTGCCCCGGGTACGCTTTGCAGCTACCTTAGGAGTTTTAATCAGTACCTTAATTTCTTTGCAGTGTGCCATGGGGCCATCCTGGGGCCGCTTGAACTAGACCGGGCGAAGCGAATCGTTCAGTCGGCTCAGAAAACCGTGCAAAAGCTGAAGGCTGCGCGGAAAATTCAGCTCCAAGCCAAGGTCAGCAAAGAACTATTGACTCGTGACGACACATCCAAATTCCTGAACAGTGGAACAAGGAAGAGGGCGCTGCTTTTACTGAGAGACCCCGCTGCTACGATGGGAGAACGCCGTTCAGCCCACATCCAAAACTTCCTGCTTGCAGAAACAGCCCTGCAGACAGCTCAGTGGTCCGGTGTCATGTCTCTCGCTACCCTGGGAGAAGTGCGTTCGGCTGTGCGCGTCCAGCTGAATTCTCAGAACGTTACCTTCGTTGTGCCAGTCCTCCGGCACAAAACTTCCCTTACCCACGGCCCAGCAAAGATACCACTGACAGAGCAGCTCAATCGAGAACTCCAGACCTACATTGCTTGCTCAAGGCCACCGGACTGTAGCACTGATGACGACAGCCGAGTTTTCGTCACCGGTAAGGGCGCCCCTCTGCGGCCTGCGGAAATTTTAGCGAGCATCAACTCGGCATTTAAGAGCACAAATTGCAAGCAGACCAAGGTCAACGCAACTCTTGTTCGCAAGACTGTTGCAACAAACTGTTTCGAGTTAAAACCGGCCTTGGTAGAGGAAATAGCTGCATTAATGGCTCACACGCCTACTGTGCACCGAACGTACTACAGGCATGATGTAACTGTAACGCGGCACGCACCGGGGCTAATCTCAGGAATTTGATTGGCGTGCCTGAAAGTGTCGTCCAGGAGGAAGCGCCGACCGAGTGCGGATTATTCCTCGAGGAAGCGCCGACCGACTGCAAATTACTCCCCGAGGAAGCGCCAGAGTGGAACGAGAGTTCTGAGGCGGCCACCCGCCGAGCACACCGTGAAGAGAGACGCGAGCGACTTACCAAAGAACTTATCCCTTCCCTTCTTCCAGAGGAGCACAAATCGAGGGATGCCGCCGACCTGCATCATGATAGGCACGCTCTCACGCCACAAGGACGTCAACAACTGTTATCGTTTTACTCAGACGTACTCAGGAAGGAGAAGGTGACAATGGCGATGGTTCGGGAAGGTGCAAAGACCGACCAATGCATCGCATCGCTGGTAGAAAAGCACGGTGCGATGACGATATAGGAGTTTCTTCGATACCTCAAGATACGAATGGTTTCTCCCGTTGACACAGCCCCATGAAGAGTGTGTGGTGTGTGGGTGCGGGCCTTTGCCGGAAGTTGACTGTTGTGTTGGCATGAAGAGAAAAAAAAAACAGTCTTTGCTAATTAAACTCGAGGCTGAACAATGGAGTGCCTTCAGCGTGTTAAAAAATTTGATGTAATCTAGGCTGCTGCGCTGAAAACCGCAATGACCGGCTTGCACCCCCCCCCCATTCCTTTAACTCCCCATGAAAGCAAAAAAAAATCTTAAGCGTGTGTACGTTACAAAGCACGTTTTGCTAGTACTCGAGTCAACTGGTATATTACTGCCGTGGGGGAAAAACACCAACTTGTGCTAATAATAAGGTCCTCAAGGTATGACTGACTGGCCTCTCCTGTTGATGCGGCCCCATTTAGAGTTTGCGGCGTGTGCGTTGCGTGCCTTCTTCCAGGAGTTGACTGTTGTGTTTGCACAAAAAGGGAAAAACCCAGTCTTTGCTAAGTAAACTGTTGGCTGAACAATGAAGTGCGTTTGACGAGTTGAAAAATTTGATGTAGTATAGGCTGCTATGTTGAAGGCTGCAGCGATAGGCTGCACTCCATTCCTTAACCCCCCCCCCCCCCCTCCATTAAAAAAATTTAAACGGTTGAGTGCATTACACAGCCCGTTTTGCTCGACTCATCAACTGTTGTATCATTGACGTGGGGGAAAATACTAACTTTTGCTAATAAAAAGTTTGGCAGCAGAAAATGTTCATTTGTATTAAGTTAAATGCATGAATTAGCACACTGTATTTAAGACACCAGTGACTGAACTTGCGACACGTACACCAGAAAAGAAGGCATGCCGCTAGGTGGCCTAACAAATAGTAGAATATGTTAAAAGTTTCTACACGCAAATTGTACTGCCAAACGCTCGCAAGACCGCCTAGTGTGTGTGATTCCTTCTTTTCTGGCGTAGCCCAAGTTCTATTTTCAAATAAAAAAGAGTAAGGGAACTTTTTCGCAATTACTCGCTTTTGCATTCTCGCAGCTAGAAGCTAGAAATCACCTTAAATTCCAACATGGCGGCGGTTTTATGTCTGCCGCCTCGCAACGAAAACAGCAAATAACGTGCGTTTAGAAGCGTTTGGGAAAATTGTTTCGTCATGAGGAATTCTTTATATTATTGGCACGGATTATAAGTAAGTAAGTTTATTACAATAAACAATTGCAGTATAACAATACAGTATGTGCCCACATCCCACAAGAGCTGATGCCCGCGTGTGGCATGTAGGTACCATACAAGAAATTATAAAACAAAACATTGTATAAAAAGAAAAAGTCGCTGCAAAACTTTAGTTACAACATGTAATTAATAATAGAATTATTTTACTATAAACATAAAACGAATTATAAAATAATGGGAAGGTAATAGATTGACAATGTAAGACATACTTATTGCGAAAGAAAGTTTAGCTTACAATTTTGAATAACTTTTCTATAGACTCAGTAGTTAAGCCCAGTAGCCATTTATACAAGGATTTTTGGAATGGATAAACATCAACTGGATAAACATCAACTGCAAGACTGCAAGTATTTACTCAAACGATGTCGGATTTAGCTAATCCATTAGCGTTGTTACCATGGCAATGTCCCCTTTGCCATCGAGATTGAGTTCTAGCTGCGAGAATGCAAAGGCGAGTCTCTGCGTAAACGCGCCCTAACTCTTTTTCCCCAAAACTATGGAAAGGACAACCGGGGAAACGGAGCACGCCCAAGTTTTTTCATTCCTACACCCATTCAGGCTTCTTATTCCAGTTTTTAAGAGTAAAAAGAAAAGAAATGTGCCATCTGATACGTACAAAGAGAGTGGCAGGGTCTGATTCAGAGCCTATCTGGGACACACTGCTGCTTTGAGGCTGGCCATGAAATGTTAGATTTGGCGACTTTCAAAAGAAATGACGAATTGAGTTATACATGCACTGGCTTCCCCCCCCCCCCCCCGGCTTTTTTTCCGTTCATGCATGGAGGCTAGTAAGTGTTTGGTGAGGTACAAACTTAGTTTGACATTTGAAACTTATCAAACTGAAGTTGGGGTAGTTTGTGTGTTAAATTGGGAACAAGCTAAAGGCATTGCCGTGCATCCCGCGAGCTCTCGGGCATCTGCCACGGTCGTGTGCCGGTACACTTGTACGCTGATACACGTGTTTGCAAAGTTGGTCCAGACGCCAGGTCCTAATAACATTTGCGCAATGGATTCTGGGTTTGAATCCCAGTCGGGGAAAGCGTATTTTTTTGTGAAAAATCCAGCATTCAGTAAGCAAGTAATCCCACGTTTAAGGTAATCCTTTGAAACAATTCAGTTCGGTAGCACGCATTGCCCGCCACACACACTTGCCCTGGCACCCTCTCTCGCACCCCCCGAAAACGCCGCCCCGTGACATTTCCCCTTTGGTGCAGCCCCGGAAAAGTCACATGCGTTTGTTTGACCGAAGGCTAAAAAAAGCCCTGAGAAATCCAACATTCAATAAGCAAGTAGCCCTATGTTTTAGTTAATCCTTTGAAACAATTTACCTCGGTACCGTGCATAGCGACATCGTTGCAAGCAACGATTGTTGCCGCCCACTTGAAAACAATTCAACTCCTTTTTGGAAGTGAACATTTAGGAAATAAATGCGCCTTTCCATAGTATCAGGCTGCCAATCGAAATTAAGAATCAATCGTCGTTTGGGTTAGAGTTGTCTGGTTTAGTAGACACGGGTTGTTGTTGTTTTTTTTTTAACTCAAACGCCGACAATGGCACAGTCCACGCGACTAAAACTTTGTTGGCCGCTTTGGTACCACAACAATACCAAAATAACGAACCCCAAAACGGTGCGGCAGGTCTGGTAAGTGACGCCATCTCTTTGAAGACTTTGAAAAAAGTGTTATAACCCGAACTTGAAGTCCAAGGCCGTCTACGGCGACATGGCAGGTTTGGTAAGTGGCGCCATCTGTTCGAAGACGTTGGAAAAGTGTCCCAACCCGAATTTGAAGGCGAATCCCGTCAACAGATGGCACTACAGGGTGGGGTACTAGATTGTACGACGGAATGGCGTGGCCGGGGACGTGGCTGCCTGCTCCGTATTATATATGTAGATGTAGATTTTTACTGCAGTTATGGCAGCAGTAGCACGTAGTGAGCTTCCGATAATAATGACTTTTTTTTACCGTTTTACAGACTGCCATATATGCCATCATCACTTAATCTAAGTCTTTGTGCTAACAGTGAAAGTGCCTTAAAGGCAGAAGCAATTTACATGGGCATTGCATTGCCCTTCAACCCATTGCAATACCGTGAATGTGGTTGTGTACGAAGATGTGAAGAAACCATCATGAATTTCGTTGATTACGCAGAACCACAAAAGAGGAAAGGCCTAACAAGATTTTATGCGTATTTTTTTACCAACCTCCAGCAACACATTATAGAAGTACGTGTAGATAGTATCTCTGCGACCATCTGTGACATTGGTGGAAACCTTGGACTTGCTCTTGGATTGTCACTTTTGTCTGTTTTTGACGTGGTTCAATCTTTATCATCGATTGCTGTCAGCAGGTTGTTGGAAAGGTGCTCAAACAGACGACACAAGATAAAACCTATTATCAACGGAAGATACTATTAATTGCTTGGAATGTAAATCATTGCAGTGTTTGGTGGTGTTCAATCTTTAATATTATCGCTTGTTGTCAGGTGATTGTTGGGGAGGTGCTCTAACAGACGATAAAGACCAACTATCAACATAAAACACTATTTGTTGCTTGAAATATCAGGTTTACCTGTGTTCAATGGTGTTCAATCTTTATCATTAAAATGCTGCCTGTAGGTTGTTAGGAGGTGCCCTAACAGATGATAAAAGACCTATTACCAATATAAGACACTATTAGTTGCTTGGAATATCAGGTTTAACTTTTTTTAATGGTGTTCAATCCTTATCATAATATGCTTTCTGGAGGGTGTTAGGAAGTAGGTAATATCCCGAGTGCAAGGGTAGTTATCGATAATTTTTTAGAGCACGAAAGATTTTGCTCCCATTAAACTCGTGAGTGCTTGTGTTGTCCAGATATTAAGATCCCGAGTCACGAAGTGACGACTCAAGCACAAGCGAGTTTAAGGGAGCAAAAACTTGAGTGCTCCAAAAAGATCGATAACTACCCGCTGCAAGAAGGGTATTTAATCAGAGTATCTTGCGAGAATTACTTTATCAGTTTATTATTATATCAGTTGCAAACATTTATGGGCGTGTGTAAGAATTTCCGCATTTTGTATTAATGTTGTTGTACGTTTATTAATTTTTTAGTGAGTCTACTAGCTGAGGCTTACGTAAAATAGCCTTCCACTATCGGAGTTTCAGTTTCGTTTTTTTTAATACGCTTCGGTGTGCAGACGTTTGCAGGTTATATCTTCGCAGAAACGATCACAGAATGTCACTAAATATCTTTAATTTACGTATAAGTAAAATTATCCTGAATGTTTATGTAGCTGTTAAATTAGCTATACGGTTTCTTATTTGCAGAAACATCTGAACCTGTTAATTTTAGCACTACATTGTCCTCAATGTTGTTTTTCCTTGGAGGTTTTTCGGTTGCGTGTATTTGCCTGCTTGCATGCCCGCACTGCGCCTGCGCTGCGCAGCCCTCCCTTACAAAAGCGAGAGCGTGAACGCTTTCGGCATTCATTTTCCTCCAGAGGTTCCTACGCATCACCTCGCTTCTAGGTTTCCCCCTATCGTCAAGGAATTTGGATTTTCATCCAAGATGGCTGCCACTCAAGATGCCACCGACGCTATCGCTTTGACCTCGGGTGCTGCTCCTCCTGCCGCTGCTCTGGCTTTCGCCCTCGGCGACCGCTGGGTCTCTGCACTCGACCTTGCTGCCCAGACGACCGCCTACGCTGATGACTCTCCACTTCAAGCAGTGCAACGGACTCCGCTTCTTCTGGGCCTCTCCGCCCTTGAAGCTGATCTCCGTTTAGCCAAGGAATCACTCCGTACTGCAAAACGCAACTACCGCCATGCGACTGCCGAGCTGGCTCCGCCGCCTACCGGCAATTCTCCCATGGACCTGTCATCCAAGTCATCCTGCAGAAACCGCAGCGTTACCTGCAGTAAAGCCCACAATCTGATCGACTCCGTCTTTCGTCAACACTGAAAGCTTGTTCCCATGCCGCCTCCTTCGTGCATGTCGTCCACCCGTCGGGGCTACACCCAACACTGGGTAGAATCCACCGCAACTCACGACAGCCAGAAACGGCCGTCTTCTCACCTTTCGCCCCCGGCTAAAAAATGAAAGCACACTGCTACAACTACCGGAATGACAGACCTTGTCGTCTAGCCTATGCTGTCTGTTGCCCCAGCACTGCGTGTCAACCCAGAGCTGCCTGTTGTCAACCGACCCTCGGCCACACATCCGCCGCCCAAACACATCCACTTCCCGCACGACAACACAGACGACTCTACCATTCCCTTGGCCTCGCTCTCAAAACGGTGGAAGACATAGTACCTGACTGTTTCCTGTACAAGCTGTCACAGTCCTGAAAACCGAGGCCTGCAAACCGGCTTTGGCTTTGCGGTTCGGGACCGTGATACCAAACCTCGAGCTCTCCTCGGCCAATCAACGACTCTTCTCACTTGCCTACTCCGTAACGAAGACTCTCTCCTAGGCAAAGGCGAACCACTGCTTCTTGACATGGACCCTCCAAACTCGAACTGACTTGGCTAAACACTGAGGCCACTTAGTGGGCCGATTTGGCTAAACACTGAGGCCACTAATCGAGCCGATTTGGCTAAACACTGAGGCCACTAATCGAGCCGATTTGGCTAAACACTGAACACTGAGGCTAAACACTGAGGCCACTAATCGAGCGAATGTGGCTAAACACTGAGGTTAATAATCAACCCTGTTTGGCTAAAGACTGAGGCCACTAATCGAGCCGATTTGGCTAAACACTGAACACTGAGGCTAAACACTGAGTCCACTAATCGAGCGAATGTGGCTAAACACTGAGGTTAATAATCAACCCTGTTTGGCTAAAGACTGAGGCCACTAACGAGCCGAATTGGCTAACACTGAGGCCACTAATCGAACCGACTTGGCTAAACACTGAGGCCA
>JAHWFP010223350.1:87899-106358 GCA_023313725.1 Lithobius niger | reverse complement strand
ATCAGCAAAAAAAGCATTGTTTCAGTTAGCACGTGATGGCTTTTTTCTAAATAACTACTTCAGTTAAACTAAAATAACCTTGAAAAGGCACATGTTCACATAGGAAGCTATGATTTGAGCCTATTCCCATGATTTTTGGTGGTGTAGTTTGACCTGTAGAGAGGACAGACGAAAGCATCCCCAGAACAACAACAACAACAACAACAAGAAGCAGAACAAGAAGTTGTCTATTTGGCCCCGCTCTGGATCTCGGCTTTGGCTGGACCGAATTTCACCATTTTTGGACTGTAGAGAGGCCTTGACTAGTCGAGGCTGGATTCCAAATTTGGTTTTAAAATGTTCACTTTTGACGGAGTTATAAGCTCTCAAAGTTGAGAGTTTAACACAGAGACCCTTAGGCTGACCCTTACTAACACTGGCTATCGCCAGTGTTAATAATAACTCTATGGTGGAGCCAGTTACTGGGTTAGCTGCAAGGTGCACTGGTGGGAAAAAGGAAGGTCGTCTTACTGAAGCCACTGCTATTAGACTGAATTTCTTAAGCCTATAACGCATGATTTTTGTTGTTGGAGAAAACAACATTCTTTTAAGCCTAAGAAATCCTATCTCAAAGCACTGTCTTGACTAGAAGTTCCGTTTTTTTCCCCTTATATTTTAATGTAGTGCACCTTGTAGCTATGCTCACCAAATTGTATCTCGTAGCCAAAATGACGTCACATGACGCTGCCCTATACGACTCTGAGCAAAAACATTGTAGTTAGGGAGCGAAACCCTGAGGGTTGAACCGGGATACTAATGAGCGTAGTATAGTCTAATTTGGC
Source organism: Lithobius niger (assembly GCA_023313725.1). Lineage (NCBI taxonomy): Eukaryota > Metazoa > Arthropoda > Chilopoda > Lithobiomorpha > Lithobiidae > Lithobius > Lithobius niger. The sequence continues at coordinate 105,537 of JAHWFP010223350.1, read as the reverse complement.
CAGAATAGTGGATAGCTAAGTTCGGTATCCCCTCTCTCTTTGCCTTGGTACTCAGACCATTGCTGTTTTGGATTCAAATGAATGATATCGACAGAGAAGGGAATATATTAGGTTATACGGGACGGAAAGCCAATGGGCTCGAGATTGGTTTAATAAATACGGATGCAAACCTATTTACGTTGCCTTTTGGACTTATATGTCAGACTGCTTCAGCGGGAATCGAACCCAGGACCATTGAAGTCAAAGGCCAAGGTCCTACCGCTGAACCATACTGACACAGCCTTTAAAAGGAAACGTCCGTAGGCAGCATTTAACACGCACACATATACATGAAACATACACTTTTCCAATCGCCACTGGAGGGACGCTTGACTGCGCACCACACACCAATGAAACCGAAAGGAACACACAAGAAAGCATGAAATAATGGGTTATACGGGACGGAAAGCCAATAGACTCGAGATTGGTTTAAGAATGGCTCAGCGGTAGGACCTTGGCCCTTGATTTCAAAGGTCCCGGGTTCGATTCCCGCTGAGGCAGTCTGACATATAAGTCCAAAAGGCAACGTAAATAGGTTTGCATCCATCCGTATTTATATATGAGATTTCAGATTATACAGTATATGAATGTTTGCTAATTTTTAATGTACGAACAAATGTTCCAATAATTGTAGAAGAAATTTGATGGTATCCATCAGATCTCACTGGTGGAGGCTTTGGGAGAATTATCCTCACTGTACGCAGTGCTATCCCCAAGTTAAACAGCCGAGTCCAACAATATTGGCCTTACGTACGTGTAAACTTAGTCTTTCCTTGTTGTTGTTTTTTTCGGGGGGGGGGGGGATGACGTTACTGCTGTTCCGTTGAAAATAAACTCAAATACAACGAGTAGCAAATTGTTGAAAACCAATTTCTTGTTGACGTGCCACTTTATTAGACATCTGCACGGTAGTAAAGTTGAGTTTAATACACAATTAAAAAAAAGGAATGATATTATATCAAAAACCAAAACTGGTAAAAGGAGCCGCCAAGTTCCGAATGGTTCCGCCCTTCAAAGGAGTGATATCAACACACCAAAACATTCGCCAACTTAATCGCACCGAATAATACTTTGGACGTTAAATGAAAACTTGAACATTGCTACCGAAAATAGCAATGTTCTAGTTTTCATTTGACATTCGAACTATTAAGCGGTGCGATTAACTTGGCGAATGTTTTGGTGTGTTGATATCACTCCTTTGAAGGGTGGAACCATTCGGAACTTGGCGGCTCCTTTTACTTAAGGGGTTTAATGGATGATCGTTTCTTGCCATTTTGCTTCTTGAGGGCAAATGAAACCTATTATTATACATTTTTTATTAATTTTTTTTTAAGAATTGACAAATCCTACTATCGGGGTGCTTTAGTTTTTAGTATTCACCGTAGCATATCTTGCATTTTTTAGCATTGTTTTTACTTTTTAATTGTACAGCTTCTTTTTGGGCCTTTTTACACTTTTCACACCCTTCCCATGTCCTGCACGTTTGGCGATGCCATCGGGGGTCTTTGAGTCCCTGGCAGGTCTAACCTTGGTGGTAAGGCATTCGTATCCCCAACCTCCTTACCATCACCATTCCTTGGCCATTTTTTGTAAACTGTACATAAATGTAAATGTAATTGTGACTGGTTCTTAATGACCTCTTGGTCGTTGCCAGGCCCGTTGCTATCGCAACAAATATTGTTCTTATTATTATTATTATCAAGAATTTATGGGGTTGGGTTTATAGGGTTATCAAGAATTTATAAGGTATAATTCTTGTTATTATATAAATAATTGTCTAGTAATTTCGTGCTGTTACAATTGTGTTGTTGTATGTAGATGTTTAGAACACGAATTTTTACTTTTTTTTAGGTGTGACATAGGTCTATGGGTGGAAAATCCAACCCAGAGACCAATGTCACACATAAGTGATACAGTGGCTTTTAGACGAAATAAATACTGATCTAGACACACGCTAGTGTGTCGCTGCCAAGTAACAGTAGATCATCCCATTGTAGACATCCGATTGTTAAAAATTGATTGTTAATGATAAAAAGGCGGCTCACTAGCAGACATGTGTCTGTTAACTGTAAGCAACTGAAAGCATATTTTGACATGTTGAGGATAAATCCCAATGCGACAGAAATGTTTCAAATTGTGGAAAATGTAAGGGGAAGGATCAGAGATTAAGAAAAACTAAAATTTAAAGGATGAGTGTCCACCAATCATAGAGAAAAAGATGCGTCAATAACGTTGTTTTTATGTTACGCTAGCTGACTAGCTAATAAGATTTTTCCCATGTTAAATCCCATAGACTTTTTGCTCATGGCTAGCGCAAAATTGCGAAGGCCTAAGTACCTGAATTTTTGCACACGGATGCTTGGTGATCTGAGGATGGTCCTTTTGTTGGTTTGGGGGTTGTAGGGGTCAGGACAAATGCGTGGGATGGTTTTGAAATTTGCCACCGGCGAATTTAAATTTCGTTTCTTTTTCAAGTTGCAACCAAAGATTTTAAGCAACAATGGCTTGAACAATCAAGACTGGTCCTTAGATTTATTGTAAAAGCCTGGACGAACTAAAAACTGAACTGTAACGAAGGACAAAATAAAGAAACATTAACGTTGCCGTGGATTGCGTAAGAATAAAGGGATGCACGTTAGATGATGGTTACGCAACAATACACGAATATACACGAGTAATGGGTTTTTTTGTTAATAACCCCAAAAAAATATTAACAATAGTAACAACAAATAGTAAAAATAGTTTTAGTAACCGCGACCTTCGGGGGTTTCTGCATGACTAAATGTGAACGAAATCTTGAAAAATTAAGGGGAAGCTGCAGGGATAAACAAAACAACTGAAGGGGATGCGCTGATTGAGTGAGCGAAGCGAACGAAATCAGCGATTGTTAGTCAGTGTGTGCAAAAATGAGATTGAAGCATCCTAAACAGACGGTGTAACCTTAAGTACGTTCACAGTCCTATGAAAGTTGTGATATCCACCCAAAACAAAACTGGTAGAAAAACCCGCCAAGGTTCCAAAAACGGTCGGCCTTTGAAGGTAGTGATATCATTCCACCAGGGAAAGGCTGCCAAGGTTAATCCTATTAGCCAAGTTAATCGCACCGAGTAATACTTTGGACGTTAAATGAAAACTTGAAGATTGCTACCGCTGGTAACAACCTTCTAGTTTTCATTTAACTTTCGAATTATTAGTATGTGCGATTAACTTGGCTAATAGGATTAACCTTGGCGGCCTTTCCCTGGTGGAATGATATCACTACCTTCAAAGGCCGACCGTTTTTGGAAACTTGGCGGGTTTTTCTACCAGTTTTGGTTTTGGGTGGATTCATATACGCAAAAACTAAATCGTTTCACCATAAATGTGCTTGGTAGTGAATGTGTTACGAACTTTCTGATTTACCTTACACCTTTACCTTGCATTTTTTTGTGATACATTTTGGCTGCCCTTGAAAGCGACTTCCAAGATCAGTTCTGGTTTTATAATAAAATTTGCTATAGTGATTTCCTACTAGGTTTTATTTACAACCCATAATCATATCATCGCAAATCATCAAAGAGGACATCACATACTGCGCCTTTAAGGTCATAATGTAGACCAGTGGAGTCGCTCGCTTCGATCGCTCATTCCGCGTCGTCTCGCTAAGCTCGAGGAGCTTTCATGCTCCAACTCTTGTGCAATGCTGATAAACATTCCACGTCTAAAACGATCACGCAAATGGTCAGAGTGCAGTATACGTTTTTCGTAAGGCTTCACTCCATAAACAAATGATAACCATAAATCATTCCAACAGTCTGGCCATCCGATAGCTACGTGCGCGTCGATCCATGCTTCCAGTAATTTCTTTGATTCCAAGAGCATCACGAAAAGCATGTGCTGATTATTTCGACCCAAACTGATTGTAATTATTGCTCACAGTTCGTCCATCACATTCCTAAGCACTCCTTCATTTTATCTTGAGCATTCAAAACATACGATTTGTTTGTTTGTACATTTGTACGTCTTCTCCTCCAGAGGTAGTCCCCTATGAAGGTGAGAGATGAGAATAATAAGGACTTTTGTAAAGGTGATTTATCGGTTACTTTTAATGTACTTTAACAGCGTAATATGAACTATACTGTAAAGCAATCTGAAGAATATAGAATAGCAGGAATGTTTTCAAAATATGACTCAGGTTAGTCGCAGATTCTTTCTTTATTAGTTGTCTATTGCTGCATTAATGTACCAATAATGTGGTACAAATATGTTTCAGGTCTGCTACATTTTTTCTGCGTAATTCTATGAACACCTTTGACATTAACTACAAGGGTGGATAAAAGAAAATGTCTTTTTTATTTTTTAAATTTCGAATCGTAATAGTGTGGTAAGGTAGGTCTTCAACTTCCTAACTACTAACCCAAAAGGCAAAAAAAAAATCCCAAAAAAATATTTAGAGGTACCCACCTGGGCCTAAAGTTTAGCATTATAAGTCAATGGAAAAAAATCGCTCATTCCGAAAAAAATTATTTTCTACTACTTTTAGGTATAGCTTTTTGTAATTATTGATACTCTCAAAGACCACTACATAAAGAAGCCAGATTTAAACAAACAAACAAATTATTTGGTCAGAAACTTCGTTGTAATTTACGAAATAAAATCGGAAAAAAGTGCTTTTTTCCCCTATTTTCGTGGTCGTTAAGTTGGTGGCTGGAAGAAAAATAATAATTTTGTTCCTAATTTTGGCTTCATTTAGTGATCTGTGACAGACCTATGATAAGATAATGTAAAAAAAAAAAGCTGTATTTTAAATCAGGAAAAAATCATTTTTTTCAGAATTAGCAATTTTGTTCCCCATTGTCTTATAATGTCAAACTTTAGGCCCAGGTGGGCACTTCTAAAAGTTTTTTTTTACATATTTTATTTCCTTTTGAGAAAGTCATTAGGAGGTCAAAGATAACTATCGGCACTATTATAACTTGAAATTTTTCAAAAAGCATTATTTTGATCTACCCTATTTTGATCAACCTTATTTTGATCTACCCTATTTTGGTCTACCCTATTTTGATCTACCCTATTTTGATCTACCCTATTTTGATCTACCCTATTTTGATCTACCATATTTTGGTCTACCCTATTTTGATCTACCCTATTTTGGTCTACCCTATTTTTATCTACCCTATTTTGGTCTACCCTATTTTGAACTACCCTATTTTGAACTACCCTATTTTGATCTACCCTATTTTCTTCTACCCTATTTTGGTTTACCCTATTTTAATCTACCCTATTTTGATCCCTTCTATAGTGAATTACTCTTCCACAAAATTTAATCAGTCTCATAATCATAGCCATGGATGAGTACGTCAAAAACGAATAAATTACGACTATTAAAACTTCAAAAGAAAGCTGTCCGAATCATTGAAAAGACCATAGTCTCCCACTTTTTTAAAACCTAACATTCTTCCTGTTCATGATCTTATTACTTACAGAAATGGCGTCTATATTTGTAAAAACAGACACAATACTGTAAAGTTCAATTTTAACGTTCATAGCTATCCGACTAGAAACATGCTAAATTGTCACCAGACCTTTAGTAGAACTACTAGCAGCAAGATGTCTTTGGTTGGTCAAGTATCCACCATCTGGAATGCCATTCCTCCTGACATAATCCTGAGCCCAAGTGCCCACAGTTAAAAAAAATTATTTTAAACACTGTCTTACCAATGCAACATTACTAAACTGATAATTAAACTTCCATTTTTCTCCTTTTTCCTTATATATTTATACGTTTTATTTTGTCTTTAGATTTTTTTACATTGTTTAACGTCATTTTTTAGATGTTTTGTGTTTTTTTAAATATTTTCTGTGCGTATATAGTTTTATATTTTTCCCCAAGTTTTTTACATTTTCCAGTGTGATTATAGTATTGTGTAATTTATTGTGTAAATTTTCTTTAATTTTGAACATTTGCTTGTGTGTGGTTGCAGTATTGTGCAATTAACTATTATGTATGTATAATTTTTTATTATTATTTCGCTATAGTCATTTATGTAATTTATTTTTGTACTGGGCTCGTAAAAAAACTTGGTCTTCAGCCTACTTTCAATTTATTTTGTTTTAATTATGTTTCAAGCAAAGCCCGTCTTCTTTTTCTTCTTCTTCAAGATCATTTCATGAAATGTATAACAGTTTATGTTTGGCGTAACCTACCATTTCCTGTTATCAGTGTGGTTAGTTCATAAAGTGAAATAAAGATTCCGGCACTCGGGTGTACTGAATATAATCAATCATAGTAGGCATAAAGCAGAAATAGCTTAGGGTTCTTCCAAAGACTAGGTGAAAAAAAACGTAAATGACCTTCATAGACCATGAAGCATCATGAAGAAACAAACTCTATTTATTATTTCCTATATTTCTATAGGATTTTCTTCCAATTTCATGAGACATGGTTGGATTAAGGTCCGTTTCAAATTCAGCGAGAAGTGTCATCAACCTTCCATAATATTATTAAAAACGATAATGTTATGGAAGGTTGATGGCTTGTGCAGGTAATAATAAAAAAGTCCCAAAGCGAAGTGACGAATGGGACGTACCAAGAAGATTGCAGATTTCATTTTTGATGTCCCATATTTAGATAGTTTTTCGAAAGTACTAATTATATTTGTTAAAAAACAAATACTAACAAGTTACAAACATTTCAACATTTTTAACGAATTCTTAACTTACATTCAGATCAAGACACACTAGTGTGTGGCCCGCCAAGACTAATGATAATATCCAGATAAAATATATATATGAGCATGGAACCACTAGACACGTTGTGGATTTACAGCTAGCGTAGTTTGACTGTTTTCAGCCATCTAAGGATAAACAACAATGCAACAGAAAAGGCTGAAACTTGTTTGATCAAGAAACTTTGGTCGCCTGACAATATAAAAGTCACTATTAGTGACACAGCTTAACGTTTTCTTAACGTTGATATTTGGCTAATTACTGGCTAAGTGATTAACGCCATTTTTTAACCACACTCACTGTGAACTTATGAAATCAAAAACTCAAGGCCAATCATAGCAAAACCAGATAAAAACAGGAGCTTTCGACCAGTCTTACTGGGCATTCTCAACTGCTACCACATTCAAACTTGGCTCCTCCCACTGTTGCTAAGCAACAACAAGCCATGCAGAGCAGCCTTCCCAGCAGCCAAGCATCTCAAAACACACCAACCTTCTCTTCACTCCTGGCCAAACTGACAACCCCACAGGTAGCCAAATAAATAAAAAATCCCAATAAATAAATAATTAATTAATAAATAAAACTATACAACTGTAAATAAATAAACAAATAAATAAATATTGTTAAACTGAATTAACTAAACAAGGGCAATTCATAAAGTACAATATAATCAATAACTTACACAAATAAAGTAATGAACTAAATAATTCAACAAATTGCCTAATAAATTTACACTTATAAACCACACAGAATATAAAATTTTGGGAGGAGTTGAGGATGCCCAGTAAGACTGGGCGAAAGCTCCTGTTTTTATCTGGTTTTACTATGATTGGGCTTGAGTTATTGAACGCCATTTTTGTATAACAAAAATAAACTCTTCCATGAGGTGAATAAAGCTAGTTCTTAGCTCATATTACAGGTATTGTTCAGGAGATGTGCTCTTTTCATAGGCATCTTCTAATTGGTCAAGTGGTTCAGGGGTTAAAGACCTCTGAACAACCAAATTGATTGTTTTACATTGTCTTAAACATTGTTATTATGCAACAATGCCAAACAGAACGTTGAATAAATCCGTGCGTTTGCAAGGAGATACTGCATTGCTAATCTGAAATACTAATTATATGAAAAAAGGTGACTGTTGTCCTCAGTATCTAACAAAAGCAAAAAAAAAAAAAAACGGACCAGAAAATTATATTGATGTTTTCATCAAACGCCACGCTCTTTTACCAAACTAATCCCACCGACTAAGACTTCAAACGCTAAATGAAACAATTCATTTGACCTTCGCACTATTACTACTGGGATTAGCTACGCGTTTGATATCACGGCTTTGCACGGCAGAAAAGCTTCGCGGGAACCTTTAACAAGTTTTGTTTTGGGGTAGATTACTAACTACTACGCTAACTACTAATAACACTTTTTTTGTATCACGAAAATAAATTCTTCCATGCGGTAGAATGTAGGTATTGCTCCAAAAATGTGCCCTTTTCATAAGGCGCCTCTTCTAATTGGTCAAGTGGTTCAAGGGTTACAGAGCTCTAAACGACCAAATTGATTGTTTTATATTGTTTTAAATATTGTTATTATTCACCAACGCCAATCAGCAAATGCCAGCTGAAAGACGTAGACTTAAGAAAAATTATTTTGGTTTGTGTATAGCCTAGGTAGTTTCGTTTAAAGCAACTCCTTGAGCAATGATTCAAAACAATGCCAATCAGCAAATAATGTTAACCAGCCCAAAACAGTAAAGTAAACATTAAATAAATCCGTACGTTTGCAAGGATTTACTGCAGTACTGAAAGGTATTTATCCTCACATGTCTGAAAACAGCCAAACACAACGTGTCTATTGGTCGCCATGTTCATAGTTTATGTACATAGGTGTTATCGTTTATCACATTGTCGGGCGACACACTAGCGTGTGGTTTGATAATTTGAAAAAGGTGACTGCTGTCCTCAAAATGTAACGAAAGCCAGAAAAAAATAATGGACCAGAAAACTAGATTGGTGTTTCCATCTCATAATTGCTAAAGAAAAATGTATTTCGACGATTTGGACCAAAAACATCTGATATTTACCCCAAAACAAAACTTGTTAAGGATTCCCGCCAAGCTTTTCGGCCGTGGGAAGTCGTGATGTCAAACGCCTAGCTCTTTCGCCAAGGTTTTTCGCCAAGCTAATCCCATCGACTAAGACCTCAAGCGTTAAATGAAATAATTGAAAATTGCGCAGTAAGCAATCTATTAACTGAACAAAAAACGGCTTCACCATTTAGAAAAAAACATTAGAGCTCGTATCCCCACACTCACAGCATGAAGGTACGCGAGTAAAAACGGATTAGAGTTCACTCGAACGCAACGAATTATAATTTGAACTCCAATACCAGGGAACAAGGACTGTTTTTGATCAATGGTTATGTCAGAAAGAAAGCTCAGTTTATGTTTGAAAAGTTTAATGTTTCGGTGTTTGGGTGTTCATACATAATTTGTGTATTATACAGATTTTTTTATATTTGTCTGTGTTTTTTGATTCATATATTAAGCTTGTTTCGTGTGAGTGGGTATATGTGTATTTTGAGTGCATTTCTAATTTGTGAAACAAGCCGACTCCTAGGTAAGGCATTTTTTTTGCCTGTGTTTGTGTTTGAAGGCCGTTTGAGGTAGTTCGTTTGAGTATTGTGTAAAAGCTGTGATGTAGATACTTACTTCTTCACTCCAAGGCCGATTTGGGCAGATACTGAGTGTTTTGCCTCCTGACACAACGGCTGTTCATATGCAAGTGCCAAAAGTTTGTGGCACTGAGATTATGGCAATGAGATTATGGCAATGTGGAATCAAGTGGCATGGATCCGAGAAATGAAACCCACAGCTTCTCTACCAGACGAGCTTGTGACAAGGGACAGTATACGAAGCGATAGTTACAACATGCATACACTCATGCCCCACGGAAATGTATGCATTTATTAACTATGGTTACTATTTAATGTTAATATTTAACATTTGGTTACTACAGGTGCAGTGGTTGAGGTATGCAAACAACAGAAATGGGGATTAAAAAATATTTTTCATGTTGTGTGTTTCTGTAATCATTCTTCTTGATTTATTCATTGCAAACCGTATGATGAGGAAATAAAAAATAAATAAATAAAAGCTTTTAAAGGGACACCCGGCCTGCCTTGTAACATTCCGCGTGACAAATTACAGCTACGCGCAGATCGTCATCCGAGCAATTACAGCGCCAAGGTCGGCTGGGGTGGTAGCTGCGTTCCTCGCATAGCTGCTATCTCGGTTGGCTTTGGGAATAGTATACGAGACAGAATAAAGTCAACGATTGTGTCGTCACAAACCGGAATGATTCATGTATTTTAAAATCACAATTTATAATTTTCTAAGCTAGTGCCTTATAATTTAGTTTCAGCGTCCTATTGAAATAATTAATTTTAATTTTTACCACATGAGTCTATTAGATTTTAGATCTCATGGTAATTATTAGAAAATTAGTAGATGTACACACAGAGAAGAAACGTCGTGATTATTGTACGTGCGCAATGCATCATGTAGTTAAGGGGTCGTTCTTAAATATAGTTAACAATATTCAACAGAAAATCTCTTAGACGCCAAATTTTAAAACGGTTTTTTAGCAAGGGAAAGACTGACGGTAAGTAAATAGACCTTTGGGGCCGTACTTGATGTGGTGGATCGAGAAAAATGGCACTGGGAGGCATATCCCTTTAATAATCTGCAATTAATAAAGGAATGGAGCAGTGAATGTTCTGAATTCGGTCATTTTTAACATAAACGTTCAAATCTACAAATACGCACAAATTCATGTTGTACATTAGTGGTTAAATGAAAGATGTCTAGGCAATCATTGGTTTTTTCCCCCTATGTTTTAGATGTTGCTTTTCCTTATGATGGTATGAGAACGATGCTCATTATCCATGTGAGAAATCCAATGGGAGATTGTCCAGCAACCCAAACTAACGTAAGTCAGTTAGGAAAAAAAATCCCACGATCCAACCACGGAATGAGAATGTGTGGCAACATGTCGATCAGTAGCGATCATAAATTCCAAAATCTCTATTGTATCAACATTAGATTAAAAATTAAGAATACGTTTCTGTTGTACTATTGGTTCAGTTGTGATCAGTGGATGGATCAAGTATTACCAAACCAAGATCCAAGAGTAATGAATATTGTTGATGGAAAGAATGGAATGCGGATGTTGAGTAGCAATAAAACGATGACCTTGATAAATGCTCTCATGGTCATTCCCTTGTAGGGTTGGATTGGGAGGGGGACGGGCCTCCCTGGGAAAAGTACTACAGGGGCCTCGGGGCGCCTCGTGGTGGAGGGTAAATTACCGCAAGGTAGAGTATTGAAATCTGCGTGAATTAAAAAAAGGTTTTCAAAAAACTTAGATTCAATTTTCATAGGAATTCATTTCAAATTTTTTGAAAAAGTTTTTTTTTTTTTAAATAAGGGCCTCCTGTAGTGTGGGAATGGAGGGGTTGAGCCCTGTAAGTTATCATATGTTCTAGAGAATTCAGCGTGAACATGAAACGTTTTCCTGCAACATCATAGTGCAATTTTCATACGAATTCATACCAATTTGTTTCACCAATTATTTGATACAACGGTCTCCTATAGTTAGATGAGGGTTGGGGACGAGTCAGAGCCCTGTTACCTGAAAAAAAAAATCAGACTGAATCTGCAACTTTGAGATGCTATTTTCATACGAAATCATTTCAAATTTTCCAAAAAAGAATTTTTTTAAACAAGGGCCTCTTGTAGTGTGGGCCTCCCCGGGGATGCCCAATCTGACACCTGCTCCCTTGCTAATTTTTTAAAGGGCAAATAAGGGGCAAACAAATAGAAATACATTCGTTCTTGTTTACTGAAACAATATTTCTTCTCTCTCTTAAATAGAAAACTTAAAATGCGATGCATGCAGCATGGTATAAAATAAAAATGAATTTGAGCTTTACCAAAGTTAGTACAATTTCATGATACAAGATACTGTTGTCGTAAAGTAGTAAAGTCTAACAGCATTTTGACAAATCCAGAATTTTTCAAGTGTTACATTTTTCCCCTTTTGAATAAAAATATTAGTCCTTTTTAGGGAAAAAAATAAAAAATGTACACCTAGAAGTTGAATCCGTTAAAACACTTTGCTAACAATCGCATATATAGTGGCAAGTAATAGCCATTAGATTCGCTAATTCTAAATCTTTCATTTTATTGTGTAAATTGTAGTGCAAAGGATTTTAATTTTTTTTTATGTACAGGAGTTAAAAACCTATTATTGCAATAAGCTGTGGGAAGCTCAACTCCGCAGGAAGGCTAAACACCAGAGGGGATTCACTCTTCTTTAATTCATTCGTAATAATATCGATCCCTTCGTGCACCTGTTGTCTTCACAATACAGTAGGCTCTTTTTTGCCAGCTCATCTGCCAAACACCATGAAACGGCACGAAATACAGCACCTAGCCTTAGTGTGTGAGGCTTCAAACAATTACACACTGTAAGGATGTGTAAGCGTATGGCTGTTAGCATTGCCAGCCGTAATCCTACCGACAACACGACTGGACCACGCGCCTCCTACGTGGCGCAACAATTGTGGACCATTCGCACGGCCGGAAGATGTAACAATCAACTTCGAAAAATTCCGTTTCAACAATGGTCCAAAGGGTTTTTTCCCGTCTTTTTCGAGGGGAGACACTTTCCCTAGAACTACGAAAATACGACTACGCGAAATCCGGATTAATTTCCTGTCTTTTGACACCTTTCTCATATTTTTAGCCTTTCTATTTTTAATGGTTAAGACTAGCGGAGTCGCTCGCTTCGCTTGCCCACCACGCGTCGTCTCGCTACGATCGAGGACATTTCTTCCTGCAACTCTTATGTTACAAATTTGAATGTAGACATATTGTCTAGACCCTTTTTTGTTCTCAATATATATTCTTTATGTAATTTAGTATTTAGCAGTTAAACGTTTTCGTACCTTAACGTAATGTAATTTAATTAACCTAAGTAAACCTAGAAAGGAACAACTTCAGGTCCGCCATTTTTTGTTGGTGGATTCAGCACAGTCGACGAGTTCTCAGTTCAATGTTTCAAAGGAACACCACACTGAGATATCGCAAAATTCACCGTGCGTTAGGAACATCTTCAGTGAGCTGTGGTGACTGTGGTGAGCTATTCTAGTGAGTTTAGGAAGGTGCTCATGGACTCAGGAGGTTTACCGAGTTATTTTATCTCATACTAGTATGGATGTGTACTTCAGGGATGTGAGTTAATGGAAACCAATTTATTCCCTGCGTAAATGGTTTCTGATTTGTCGGCATAGTACAAGGCCTTTCTTTCGAAAACTTGTTTTACAATTTTAGCCCCCTTACTTAATTTTAAAAAGATTTCATCAATGAACTAAACATTAGGGTGGACTGTAGAAGCCTTTTTTAAAAAAATACTCATTTGGATGTGTGGAAAAGTTGCTCTTGGGCCTTACTATGAGACAAAAAAATTTCACCACTCTGAGGCGATTTCTTGATGAGGTTCCCGAAGGGCCTTCAAGTTTAACATGGTATGACAATAGACGGGACAGCGAAAAAGGCAAAAATGATTATTTTGACTGGTGTTGAATTTCATTTTAACATTATTGCATTTGAAACACTGACAGACCAAGAACGGCAGCCGCAATTGCCCCCCAAAAATCTTTTCTGCACAAGGGTAAGAAGTAGTGATGGGCCAAAATTTCCTAACAGGCCATTTTGGCTAATTTTCGATGCTAAATTATTCCCAGAGTTTTTAAGAAAAATAAAATTGTGTGTAATTATTCAACATCGTAACGCATAATTTCTGAAAGACTTGAATGAGTTTCTCTTAAACAAAAATTTTTTTTCAAACAGTCAAATCATAATTTTTGCCACTTTCGCCTTTCCACCCATCACCATACAATGTTAAACTTTAAGGCCCTTGGGCCACCTCAAGATATACCCCCGGACTGATGAAATTTTGCGTGTGTGATGCCCAAGATGCCCAAGAAGAAATTTTCCTCACACTGCCAATGAGGATTTTCAAAAAAGGTTTTTACAATCCACCCTACTAAATATTGCTGAAACGATAAGAATGATCCCAATTAAACCATATTCAACAAAACCTATACAACTGTATCATGACTGTTTCGCCACTTAACATATAACCATCGTGCCTTAATATTGGATAAATCCATTTTGAACAGAATTATAATTACATTTCAGTTGTTACTTCAACCACCAGGGGTGGGGACCAATATGCGCCAAGTCTCTATCTTAGATGCTGGAGCTATTTATAGTTTACCGTTAACATTAAAGAAAGTGAGTACCAGTGTTTGTTTGGATTTTATTTTATTTCATTTTAGCAAAATATTGCATGCTAAACTATCAACGATACTGAGATTTAGGCTGAGGTTACTGAAGTCCCTAAACAACTGTAGTGAAAGAATTACTAGTACTTGGAACAAGTTAGACAAAAAAAAAGTATTACATCAAAATGAAATACAACAAAAAGAAAATCCTGAAAAAAATTAAAACTCGAAGAATTCATTTAGGTTTCCGGCTCTCCATCATATATCTTGAAGTGTCGCATCCCAACTAACTATTTGGTAATTATTAGGAAGAACTACTGACACACTGTCGACTTAATTCACCTAACCTAATCTATCCCTTTCGTCGTAACAGTTCAGAAAAAAATAACGAAAACCTGCGCAAAAGCTTATTTATTTAAAAAAAATTTTTTTAACACATGTTAAAACGCTCTTCACAGCCACAGTGACGCTGCCGCCATTCTACGAGATGAGAGCGCCAGAAGAAAACCTGATTTCGACCAGAACATTAGTAAACGGAAATTACCTCTGGCCGGACAAGTTGCTGGTTGCGGTTGCTGATATTAAGTATTTAGCCGCAGCGAGCGCGGAGTGCGATCCAGGCACATAATTTTGGGGGAAATATTACCATCATTTTCGTGAACAGTGACCTTGATTTACCATAATTTGCAGATTTTACGAGTTTTTATCTGCAAATTATCTGCAAAATCTGTAAATTAAGGTAAATCAAGGTCTTTGGTCAAGAAAATGATGGTCATTTATTTCCAAATTACGTGCCTCACTCGCACTGCCACGCTCACTGCGACTAAACATATAACATCAGAAACCGCAAGAAAAAACTTGTCCGGTCAGACATAATACCCGTCTACTAATGTTCTGGTCGGAATAAGGTTTTCTTGTTGCGCTCCCATCTCATAGTATGGTGGCAGCCTCACTATTGCTATGAGGAGCATTTTAACACATTTTAATACTTCTTTTTAAAAATAAATTAGCGTTTGCGCAGGTTTTCGTTATGATTTTATGAACTGTAACGACGAAAGGCATCAATAGAGCAATGACATTTGCCGGCATATTGGCTCCAAGTATGGGTACGAGCTAGCATTTGGAGGGCATAGCTACAAGGTGCACTACATAAAAAAAAGGAGGGAAAAACAACGGAAGAGCAGATTTCTTAGGCTTAAAATAACGTGGTTTTCTCCAACAACAAAAATCGCGCGTTTTAGGTTCAAGAAATCCACTCTTAACAGCATCGGCTTCAGTATGACGCCCTTCTGTTTCTCTCCGCAGTGCCCCTTGCAGCTAACCCATAAAGGCTCCAGCATAGAGTTATATACAATAATACTACGTTGTGTCACTGCTATATAGGTAGGTGAATTAAATTGATAGCGTGAAAAGAAGTTTTTCCTAATATTTGCCAGTCATTTTTCGGTTGATAAAGAGCCCCGGTTGGCCCACAAATTAAGCCGATTTCTTAGTAATACTCTGCATTTGTAAATTGCAATCTTGAGTAAAATGTAAGGGGTATATTATACTTTTGTCCCAAAATGGCGCATTTAATTTGCAACATAACTGCATGGTTTCCTGCAGTTTAAATATTTCGAAAAATGCACCAATCCGTGTAGACCTATATCACGCTTCACACTTTTTCTCCATAATGATGAATTCAGTTTCGGGTACAACACAATGAAAGCCAACGTCAACTTAAATGGAAGAAATTTCTTTTATTAAGAAAACTGAATTAATCACTTTTAAAGAACTTTTAAGTAACATAGTCATCCTGACGAAGAAGCTGCTAGCGAAACCCCTAGGCATGACTTTAAATATTGGAGTGGTTAAAACTGTTTCATTTACAAAGGTAAAAGTGGTTTACAGTGCGCTAAGCACGAACACGCTACGGCAATTTATACGGCAGTGACACGACGTAGTATTATTGTGTATAACTCTATGGTGGAGCTAGTTACTGGGTTAGCTGCAAGGAGCACTGGAGGGAGAAAAGAATATCGTCTTTCTTTCTTTTTTTCATTTTTTATTTTTTTATTTTTTAAATTTTGACGAGCCTTATGTCAGCCGAAGCAATTAATGCTTGCATGGCTGAACCGGCTCAATTTTGAACATTACCGGTTTTTTTTTTAGAGAAGAAGAAATCTGGTAAAGGGAGGTGCCAGCCCAGGGATTCGACCCGGGAAACCTCCGATCATCGTCGGGGCCGAAAGATTGTCCAGAATTAGCCAGAATACATACCATAGCCGCTGAAGGAGCATGGTAGCCTCTCACGCTACCCTGGCCGGCAGTCCTGGCAGGGACTTTGCCAAGGTCTCCTTATTGAAGCCAATGCTATTAGACTGGATTTCTTAAGCCTATAACGCGCGATTTTTGTTGTTGGAGAAAACAACGCTCTTTTGGGCCTAGAAACCCGCTCTCAAAGCACTGTCCTGGCTAGAAGTGCCGTTGTTTTCCGTTACATTTTAATCTAGTGCACCTTGTAGCTATTACCTCCAAATGGTGTCCCGTAGCCAAAGTGACGTCACATGACGCTGCTCGATTGGAAAAATTCAGCTCGGTTCTGGAAGTCCGCAACCGCAAAAAATAAATACGTCTTTTATCGTTTTGGGTTGCCAACCTCGATATTGGAGTTTTCGTAACATGGTTTCAAACTGTAACTTGCCGGCACCACGGATTGTGGTCGCAACACCATTCAAGTAACCCCCTTTTTTTCTGGTTTTAAGGTTTTGTCCATGTCGACTTTTCTAGGCAGTTTCGTCTATTGAAGATGGACCTTATTTACCCTTTTTGAAAATGATGACTTACTACTCTTCAAAATTGTTTGCTTGTTACAGCTTCATTTTGAAAATGACTCTGTTTTTATTTTTTTGCGTTTCAACTGAGAGCAAAAGCGTTGCAATCTTTCAGTCTTGTCTGGTATCTACGTTCGGCGTTTTTAGGTTGTAACTTATTTCCTGTTAGTTTTTCCCCAAAATTCCTTAGGACTTAAACACTTCATCTGACAACACATACCATCCCTAAAAATGGAGATTAGTTCAGTAGATTAGATGCCAGGCTTTACCGAAATAACGTCACAACAACAACAACAACAACAACAACAACAACAACAACAACAACAACAACAACAACAACAACAACAACAAAAACATATTGTTGCATTTGATACATAAAATGACATGAGCATTAAACCAGCAGGCCCTTTTTAAACATATTTACTTGTTGTGTGCGCGGCTTATCTTGAGTCCTGTGGGTATTTTTTGAACGGCTACGTCTTCCTGGTGAGGCCGACTTTAATCGACGGCCGCCATTGTGTTTGCAACTACTTTGGATATCAACAAGGCACTCTGCTACCAAAAACATACAATCAATTATTTTAGGTCTTTCTGGGGCGACCTCAAGATACGCCGCGGACACTATAATTGATAAAATATCAAAACAGAAACTTCTTGTTTTCGTAGGTTAAAAAAATGCGTACAGGGATGATAAAAGTACACTAAAAAGCACTACGCATTCAACGGGACAAACG
>JAHWFP010223350.1:62889-79330 GCA_023313725.1 Lithobius niger | reverse complement strand
AAACGAACGGTGTCAGCTGTAGAACACAAAATCCAATAAATGAGATAAATGAGATAGAGTTTATCACACTAAAGCCCAGTGAATATGCAGGAGTTTTTTCTTTAACAGAATTTTTTCATAATGGCCATAAAATTACAATAATTTCATAAGTAAGGAAAAAAAAAAGCAGTAAATTTAAAATTCACACATTGTTTTTCTGTATGATAGTAAAAAGCATTAGTAAGTCTTTATGCTTGAAAATGAGTAAGAAAAAGCCGACAGGAAAAGACAATTTACGAAGAAACGTTAGTTGAACATTACGAATAGGTAAATTCAATGTGTTTCGATGTTTAGTACTATTATTTATAAAACCGATTATGTTCTAGAAAAATAAATATAAACAATTTCTATAGCTGTTTATGTCCTAGAAAACATGAAATAAAAACGACTGGATCTCATATCTTGGGCTAGCAAACAACAATTTTCCTTCAAGTTTAGTTTGGAAAACGCAAAGTTTAAATTTTTTTATAACACTAAGGTGAATTTTCAAATTTAGAATCACTTTTAATGAATGAAAACGCGGGTAGATATGCTGCATCAGGCAACTGGGTTGTTCACCACGGAGTTGAAATGGACTGCCAACACACTTTAAATCATAAAATCACTATTCAAGTATATGAATACTGGTTAATTCTACAACATGTTACCAGATTTGGATTGCAAAACCCACATGTGTGACTGGTGAATTTTGGAATCGATATAATGGGATTCGAAAACATTTTAAGATATAATGCAGGTAAATTCGACAGCAAGGTAATTTATTCGTGGTGATGGTGTCCACCCCAAATGGACGCCTCCTGAATCAATAAATGAACCCACAACATCACACAAAAACATCTGCTTCCTTATTTTTGGCCGTATGTTCATCTCGATTACGGCTTGGACACAAAATAAAACCCCTCTTACAGGGGTCCTTGGCCAGAAGATAAAAACCCTGCTTACTGGGATGCGTCAACATCATGTCAACACTTTCACTGAAAATCAATGCAGGTGTGCTTTATGCTGTTATGGGTTAATGCTACCAGTCAAATAGCATCCACTTTTAGTGAATTAAATTCTACGTTACCTTTACAAGTCAACATGAGGTTAGAAAATTTAAACTGTAAGTAGCACCTGTTGGAATGATGCATTTCAGAATCACTACACGGAAGAAGAGAGCTTCTTAATGCATAGTGCATCAGGCGGACAGATTCTAAATTAAGTTCACAAATTTAGATCACAAGAGTCCAGGAATCCAGTGATTCTAAATTACAAAAGGCTAAAGCAATTTAGAATCTATGCTGTAGAAACTTGAAGGTGTAGCGAATCAGGTAATCCAGTTCTATTTTCGATTGGTAGATTTATATCGTAAAGTCACGAATGAAAACTAGTTAGGCCGAGAAACTAAGAAGTGCAATGAAGGCTTTAAAGTGGACTATGGTGCTGATTTTTGTTTCCGAGGTTGAGCTGAATTCCAGAGAACTATGTAACGCCGAAAAATGATTAAGGTTGCAAGTGAAAGAGCAAGCTTTCCCATTCCTGTAAAAAAAATAGTAAAAATTCCCCCAAAAAAAGGAAAAACGTTAAGAATGAAGGCAAAAAATATGGTTAAAAGTTGAAAGCAGCCATTAAAGGGTTAGTAACTCGGTACGCAGCATTGTTACAAGGCCTGAAAAGGTGGTCATTGTTATCATTAAGAGAAAAAAAATTAGCCTGCTTCTTGGTAATGCTTACAGTCTGTAGCAAGTTATTGACATGTCATAAAGCCCAACATGGTAAATGGTATGTATATCGAAAATGCCTGATTCAGAGACAGACATTAAAATGTGCAGTTGACATGCAACAATATACACCATGTTGATTGTTATTAAAATGACTCAATCAAACTCAGAATTTAAAACTCGTGAAGACGTAATGACAGTTGTGTGAGATAGGTCAATTCTCCACTTGGCACCATAGCTTCAGCTCGGAACGGGTTAAACCTCTAATTACACAGAAAGTTGAAAAAGTTTATACGTACATGCGACCTATCAGGCTGATTGATTTCAATCGGAATCACTGTCAAAGGATGAAAAACTTGTAATAAGGTCTAAAGTAAAGTAATAATGTTTTTTTTTTCAATTGAATAGTAATTTTTAAAGTGCAGGTAACACATATTAAAAATGAAAGAAAAAATTACTACTTTACTTCAGACCTTGTTAACCCCTTCCATTCCCACTGTAAACATAGAGGGGGCACACCAGGTCATGCCCCTACAATGGAACACAAAATATGAAAGTCCAGCGTCTAAAAGATAAGTGTCATAACGGTTTTCCGGGTAGATTTGGAATGCGTCACTTGGGTTACCATTCTGGGTGCATCAGTAAGTTGGTCTTTCTGCGAAAACGAGAGCTAACCGGTGATCTGCTTTTACCTGTAACCAAAATGTTAGACAGTTGCTGTTTTCTTTTAATTTAAAGCATTACAGTTTGTCTTTTTCAGTTAACATGATCTGTGAACCCCAGCAGCCTGTGCTACGTAACGCTCAGTTTTACAACAAATAAGCTTTTTCATATGTTGTAACTCGGGAGTTTAAGTGATATTCTGTTCCAAAGTTCGTCGTACTTACCAAATAAATCTGCTTATACTCTATTTATTTTTGTCGATTTAGTATCGAACTGTTTGACAAACAATATATTTTTTGGGAAGTTGGGTCACTTGGTAAACCTGGCTAACTTTCGTAGCCACCAATGGTTTATTACCTACGTGGCAGGCGAGGCAATTGCCTCAGGGCCCCAGACAAGTAGGGGCCCAAACAGGGCCCCCATAAACGTACTTCTCGTTGTGAAAAATGATTTTTTGTCATGCTTTTTACTATTGATGACTATTCCACTGTTGTTTTGAAGCAATTTTAA
Organism: Lithobius niger; assembly: GCA_023313725.1. Taxonomy (NCBI): domain Eukaryota; kingdom Metazoa; phylum Arthropoda; class Chilopoda; order Lithobiomorpha; family Lithobiidae; genus Lithobius; species Lithobius niger. The sequence goes on along the minus strand of JAHWFP010223350.1, from coordinate 76,418 downwards.
TATTATGAAAAGGATTTATTTTTCTTTTATACACACTAGTATAGTTTATCGTTCCTCCTGGTGCAGCAGAAAGCTGCACAGTATTACGTCTATAGTTTCTCGTTTATCGCATTTACGAATTTTTCCTTGGGCCAATGGCCTTGCCATGTTGACCTCAAATCAGGGTGAGGGGTCCCATATCAGGGAGAGGGGCCCTCATATTAGCATGAGGGGCCTGTGTCAGGGTAATAGGTGAGAAGGCACCATATCAAGGTGAGAGGACCCATATCGGGGTAAGGGGGTGTGGGGGCCCCACGTCAGAGTAATGGGGGCCATATTCAAAGGTCTGCCTCGGGGCCCCAACATGGGTCAATAATAATAATATTGGATATATGACATTAACTTAGTCCTTTGACCTAGACCAGTCCAACTGAGATCAATCCTACTGAATGTTAAGTAATGCAATAAAGAATATTGGATATATGACATTAACTTAGTTCTTTGACTTTCTAGACCTACGTAACCCCACCAAATTTTCCATTTCATCTAAACAGACGTGCTCTTCAACCGTATGGATCATTGTCTTCATATCCAATGGAGTACCAAAAGGTAGATTTTAGTTTTTTTAAACTGTTAGACTGAACGTTTTTAGCTGTAATTGCAAATTCGCATGAGATTACATCGGCATTGACGAATATCATCAACGATTTCACCATCTCATTTTCCATATTTCCCCCACAAATCCCATGGGAAAAAAAGGAAAACTTCCCATTCTCTCAGCTATCAAGATCAAGAAGAATGCCAAACAACATTTACTCATTTCCCTGTTCTCCTTCCTTTTTTTTCACCCTTACTATTATTTCCATTCCCCAAGACAACGTATAGCACAACCCTGCTGTGAGGTTGATACAAATGTGAAAAGTTGGATGACACGATATAACGTTATCCGTTTCTCTCCAGCTTACAACATTACGATAGTACAGTCCAACCCAGGTAGCTTGGATCATACGTAGCTTTGATAGGGTGGGCCCACTAGTTGAACGCGTCTGAGCTAGAGCGCAGCTATTTCCCATGGTAAGGTATACACGAGCGAGATTCAGTTGATGACGTTTTTGCTCCGAAACCAATCCTCGAAGCAGACGACGCTTGGTTTTCCGAAACCAACAAAAAGGTTTGTTTCAACTCGGTTAGTGGGTGTGCATTTGTAATGTGTAAAACCTACATGTTATTTCTTGTTAAGGGCGTTCGTTTTGTTTTATTTCAGTGAACAAAGAATAATTTACTCCTTAGTAACACCAGAAGTGAACGTAGTTTGTGTTTAAAATGGGCCATGTTAGTGAGTGTGTGTGTGTTTAAATTGTGTATTATGCAGGTGGTTTATTATACAGGGTGAGTCAAAAGTATCGATCCAGTAGAGTTTACAGCCGCATGATTGGTTTAGCCACCAAACAACCACCGATCGTTGGTCACCACGAAGAGGGCTACATATTAAGATCATTAAGGGGTACCCCCCGACTCTGCCCCCTTTAAATAAATTTTCTACTTCCGATTCCCTTAGGAATAGGGCATCGGTCCCAATTTGAGATATGTGCGGGCAGTTAATTCATGGTGAATGCAGAAAACAGAATGTAAATCGATCAACAATAGCATGAGTTATGACCAAAACACGTTAGATGTTGGCTTTAGTGCATACAAAATACCACGAGTAGTTTTGTAAAATGGTTGATTGCATATAATAAAGTGCAGTAGGGTAGGGAATAGCAAAGGTTACGAAATTGATAAGGGTTCGGCTAGTACGTGTTTGTGCAGGCGTTTGTAGCACCTGTAACAAGCTTGTGATCAACCTTGGAGCACCTGTCGAGGTTCGAACAAATATGTCAACAAATGTGCTGTCTGCCATAGAAACATACTGTCTATTTTCGCTAGTGACTGGTGTCTCCCTTCCCGAAATCAGTGAACAAGTCCTTTCTTGGACACTCAGGAAAATAGGTATTGAGATGAAGCATGGTTGCTCCCCCTCCCCCTGCCTCCCCCTGCCTATTAACCAAATATTTCACTTCCGATTCCTTTAGGTCGAATGCCAGCGGCTACATGTACAACAAACATGTACACAAACATGTCCTAGCCGCACACTTCATCAACATCGTTACGTTTGCGATTCCTTACTGTAATTACTGCACGCAATCAACCAATTCACACAACAGCTCAGGGAGCTATTTCATGTACTGAAGCAAACATTTGCATTAACGTGTTTTGGTCATAGCTCGTGCTATTGTTGACCGATTTACATGCTGTTTTCTGCATTCACCATGAATTAACTGCCCGCACATATCTCAAATTGGGACCAATGCCCTATTCCAAAAGGACCGGAAGTAAAAAAAAAATATTTGAGGGAGGCGGGGTCAGGGGGCACATCTTAATGATCTTAATATGTGGTCCCCTTCGTGTTGACCAACGATCGATGGTTGTTTGATGGCTAAACCAAATCATGCAGCTGTAAACTCTACTGGGTCGATATTTTTGACTCACCCTGTATAGGGATTTGTCTTGTTTGTTTTTTCCCCATAAATTGGAGTTCAAATTCTAGTTCGTTTCGTTCGAGAAAACTCTAATTCGTTCTTAATTGGGTGCTGTCACAACTGTGAGTTACATAAGAATTCGAGCTCTAATGCGTTTTTTTTTCCTAATCAGTCAAGGCGACTTATGTTCAGTTAAATTTGCTTTTTTTCGCTTCCTTTTTATTGTAATTGGTACGGCTTGGTTTATCATGTGTATGTTCAGTCACCGTACAGTTTTGATTGTAAAAAAAAAGGAGCGTTACAATTGCATATTTATGTCCAAGCACCGTCAATCCTTTTGCCAGGTCTATTACTTGATGGCAAAACTTTAGTGTATGCCTGGATTTATTAGTGCATGTCAGCTCATAAGTGATCATAATTGATTCTTCATCGTGCCAGGTAGTGGAAACAATTTAACTGGCCTCCCAAAACCCGTACTGGTACAGCTTCCTTATAATGTTTAAAAGGCTTAACGTTAGAAATTTGACGCGTTGTCCAGTTAGCCGCCGATTCTGCCACCAGTCGCGCTGCGAACACCCCGAAAATGAACTAGCACGCGGACTGAACTGTGAAAGGTATTCGTGACGCGTGATGCGCGGAGTTTAAACCTAAAACACTGCACTGACAGTACATTATTGAAAGTTAAACAACAATGGGTTCGTGCTACGTACCTCTTTGTCCACTCGACGACGAAACAAAACCTCCTGAGGTTTAATTTCATGAATTTGAGACAGAAGAAAAACCAAAGGTACATGTATATTGTAGTGTATAATTACGCTATACGGCATTTTGTATTCTCATTAAAAATGTTTAAATGATCTTTGACGTAGCAGTAAATCGTCCAAAGACTTCAAGAATAGTCACCGTTACCTTAAAGTAATATTCGTTTGGCATTGGAACACGGGTAAATTTGATAATGAGAAGATGCTACGTTATTGTGCACTTCGCTAAAACTAATCAATGCTTTGGAGTAGTTCATTCTTCGTGCTTTCACTTCATCGCACATCTTGGACCACGCATCTCGAATGCTATGTGAAAGCGAGCGTTAAGCCTTATACATAGAGGAAGCTATGGCACTGAAGAACTAAACAAGTCATTCAATCACATCGCCCACCCACTTTTGAGGCGTAAGTCGAAAGTAACATTAATTTTGGCGCCCACGCTTAAAAACTGAATGATTAAAACGAAAACCAAAGTCGTTTCATCTTGGTTATCAAGAAAGAATTAATCAAAGGGTTCAAATGGTTTTAGCGAGCGTTAACCACTGCTAGTCATCTGCCCGATTTAACCTTTCACTACCCAACAATGTTAACTCGAACAAGATGTAACGCCAATGTCACTTTTCCAGCGCCTAAGCATCGTAACACCCAGTTGGAATGAACTCTAATCCGAGGTTGTGCGCTTCGCCTATTTTGGCCCATTATTGCACGCTGCAGCATTAAATTCTGGGGCCCTGCTGGCTAATCCTTTTTCTGTAATTCTCGAGCGCAAACGAACTCTAATAAGCACTGCCTGCTGGCCTTGCTAACATTCCTATTAAACTAACGTTCAAAACGCTATGGTCCGTGTTAATATATACATTTTCTGCTCTAAAAATTGAAAATCAGTTATTTGGTTCGATATCCAGTAAATAACGAGTCCTAACAACAAGAACAAAAACAACTGCAAACGATCATCCTGTTGATGCCAAACGTTTTGATTATTGTCAGTAACCTTTTTAAAGCACTGATACTGTTGCAACACGTCCCCAAATACAGACAATCGTTGGTGTATATCAGTTCTAAGGAAAACTGTACGGTTTCCAAGTTTATCGCTTAAATAGCATTTTCATGCAGAGGATTACAAGGGCCGGTTATTTCCTATGACCGTAATTTACAATATAATGAATTGGAACCATTACATAGTTTACTGTTTTATTTTTCACAGTGTAGAAATGTCCGATGGATAACTAGCCAAATTGTTCCTCTTGCTATTTGGCGTTGTGACTTGCACTGGCACCAATTCAAACGTCCACGTAATCCCTAACAATTGTTACCAGTTTACCCGTAATTTTTTCTTGGCGAACATGTTAACATTACCTTAAAGTTCAAAATAATACATTTAATACTTTTTTTGACGCTGCATTTTTAATAGATCTTATTCTACCTGTTTGTCTTACAGATAACACGTTTAAATCGTGTCAGCAACCCTTGTGTGACAACAGAGAAGGCCAATGAATGCTACGACGAATGCTTTGAAAAGGTGTTATTGAGGAGTAAAATTGCGTGCAGGTATGTCATTGGGCTTGACGATAGTAAGTGTATCACCAATGCCGTTTAGTTTTGCATCTCTTAAATTATATTGTTTTTACATATTGATACTCGGATACGTAGCCTGGATTTTATGTAAACCCCACAGAATTTGCTATCAATAAAATAATACAGTAGTTCTGTAGAGTCATATCTTTCTCTTTTTGTTTTTGGTGGGAGAGGGAGAGAGGAACAGCAACAATAATAATGTTATAGTTTCATTAAAATAGCTTTCAAAAGTCCCTGGTCCATCTTAATATCTACATTTATAGTTCTAAAAATTGTAATCAGTTCACTGGTTAGATCTCCATGACATAAGAGTAACAACAACAGCAACACTCTTAACACTTTCTTCACTCTTCTCAACATAACTTGATTCAAGAGCGCTCTCGTCTCACTCATTTACTATGTACCTATGATCAAGTTTCTAGTCTTATCAATTGATGTCAATCCTGTGACATTATTTTCTTGGATTTTAGCGAAGATTTTGACTCTATCGATCGTAGCATCCTCATTAGTTAGCTGTTGTCCTTTGGGTTTTGGAACGCCACTGTTTCCTGGATCCACTCGTACTAGTACTTACAAAAGGACACAAATTATAAACCTTACCTCTAAATACACTAATAATATTTTTCAATGTAATCAGAAGTGTGTGGCATTTAAATTCATCTAAAAAAATAAGTCGAATATTGTCATGGAGGAAGAAACATAAATCGGCCTTCTAATATTTTGAAAGCAGATGCAACATTTCGCAATTTTAGCGATGCTAAAAAATAATTTTATCAGTTAAATTTATTGTTTTACGCGAATTTAACCTTTCATGCAATCCAGTCAATGTATTGCACACAATACTTATGGAAAAATTCGTTATTTTTTCCTACTAGCCCACTACATTAACCTTTCCCACCACGCGATCAATATTTCACGCATTATACTCGTGTATCACAATGCACTGCAAATTTCCGCTATTTTGACGGGTGAAAAGGCAGTATTTAATAAAGGAGAGTTAGTTATACTATCATGCACTGTCAAAAGGCAGTATTTAATAAAGGAGAGTTAGTTATAACAATCATGTACTGTCAAAACTACTAAAATACACTAAATTATGCATTCCTGACTCGCAATACGTTAATCATTGTCCTATTCTGAATGGGGTGAAAGAGTTAAACACAACTTGCAGGTATTTTCATCTGTAGTTACGGAAAATTGTATTGTGAAATGACATACTCATTGTTACTGCAGTTTTGGAATTCGTAGCACGTAGTGAGGCTTCCCATATCATGAATTCTTGGTTATTTTTCAGACTGCCATACATGCCATCATCACTTAATATGAGTGCCTGTGTTAACAGCAAAAGTGCGTTAAAGGCTGAAGCAATTTACATGGGCATAGCATTGCCCTTCAACCCCCTGCAATACAGTGAATGTGGATGCGTACGAAGATGTGAAGAAACCATCATCAATTTCGTTGAATACTCAGAACCGCAAAAGAGGAAAGGCTTATCCAGATTTTATGTATATTTTTTTAGTAACCTCCAGCAACACATTATAGAAGTACGTGTTGACAGTATCTCTTCGACCATCTGCGACATTGGTGGAAATCTTGGACTTGCTCTTGGATTGTCACTTTTGTCTGTTTTTGATGTGGTTCAATCTTTATCATCAATTGCTGTCAGCAGGTTGTTGGGACGGAGCTCAAACAGACGACAAAAGATAAGACCTATCATCAACGTAAGACACTGTTAGTGGCTTGGAATGTGAATATTAGTTGTATTTGATGGTGTTCAATCTTTATCATCGCCTTGCTGTTAGGAGGTTGTTGGGACGGAGCTCTAGTAGAGAGTAACTGGCTCATTATCAACATAAGACACTATTATTGTTGCTTGTAATATCAGTTTAAACTGTGTTTAGTGGTTTTCAATCTTTATCACGGAATGCTGCCTGGAGGTTGCTTATGTAGGTACTATAACATATGATGAAATACGTATTGTCAACGTAGTTGCTTGGACTATCAATTTCAACTTGTGTGTGATGGTGTTCAATGTTTATCACGATTGCTGTCAGCGGGTAGTTGAGCAGGAGCCCCAACAAAGGAAAAATGACCTTTTTATCATATGTAATATCAAGAGAGATAAGGAAGTTATAGGTAATTTTTAAACTAGAATGTTCTGGCCCCTAGAAACTCACGACTGCTATCTAATATTAATTTAGCGAATTTTTTATTTTTTTTATATTTAAAAATAAATTAATTTCATTGAGCCTTACGTCAGCCGAAGCAACTTAATGCTTGTATGGCTGAACCGGCTCAATTTTCAACATTACCAGACTTTTAGAGAAGAAGAAATATCTGGTAAAGGGAGGTGCCAACCCGGGGATTTGATCCGGGAAACCTCCGATCATCGTAGGGGCCGAAAGATTGTCCATAATTGGCCAGAATAATTCCTATAGCCGCTGAAGGAGCATGGTAGCCTCTCACGCTACCCTGGCCGGCAGTAAGCGGCAATGAGAAGCAAGCAAGATACAGTCGTCGTCTACAGTGGGGCAGTAACCCCGGTTAGGGATCAGCTCCCCTAAGCCAAAACAACATTAACCGAGGGCTGAGTTGTTGAAATAGGTAGATGAGTATCTATAACACATCAAACCTTCGCGACACTTTGAAGTTTTATGTTTTCGTTAGGAGGTAGCAGACACTTAGTCTCACACGGAAGTTTACAGTTGAACTAATAAAATCCAGGCATCCTGTGTCATTCATCATATAAGTGCCACACGAGTTAGACTAAATAAAACCCTGCAAACCCTACAAACAGTAACTAATCTCAATATGTTAAAAAAAGCCATGAGCTGGACGTAAAGCGAAAAAAATTCCTTAAAATCTGTGAGACAAGAAACAAACTATTTAAGGTGTAGAAATTACAAAAATTTTAACCAACGTCTGGTTCTTGATGTGTACACTTATGTTTGTACTTTCACCGATCGACCCGCACTCATGTTCAACATGGAACGATGGTGTCTTTGTCAGAATATGCACCATTGTCACAATTTATGAAATGTTCTGTAGTCTGATCTCATAACATTGTACTGGAAAAGGTTCCGACGAGCTTCGTTAATTTGAACTGAGGTGACGCAATGTTCACCTGAGCATACGTTAACATAAGCCCTGGCCAGACTGACCGTTTCTACTCCAGCCAAATGCCTTTTTTGCCTGAACGATCACACTTAGTACCTTCCATATTCGTCTCAGCCATCACAGAAGACTTTCTGAGGAAGCCTCCTTTCTACGACCCGCAACAACGGACATACCTGCCCTTCGTGAAACAACTGCCTCCATTCAAGCCATTCAGGAAGTAGACAGTCACCTTCAAATTACCAATAAGGCTGTTTCCAACAGCTTACCCGACAGCATTAATCGTTGCGAGTTACCTATGCTTTGCTTAAAGCTAATCGTTTGTGGGTTTCTCCCATTCGTGGGTTTCTCCCGACTTGAAGGGCGTTTTATTGTGCAAAATCGCATACGCGAAGGCTACACAATGCCCCTTTCTCATTGATTAGAATTTTTCCATCCATATCCGCACTACACCATGGCACTCCTTCCCTGCTTCCTTCACCATACTTCGATCCGTCCGCCACCGCACGTCATTCACTCACCTCTACTTGTTCTCCTCGGTGCGCCGATTCACCTTCTCTTCTATCCACCTAAGCGAAAGCTCGACCTATTCGGTCCGGGAGTTTGACAATGCCCCAGCTTTTGTGCCAGTCTTTCACAGACTAGTTTCTTACTCAGACGCTTCCACTCAGAACCACCTTGTTCTCCTTGCTGCAGTGGAGCCAAAGGAATGACTCTTGGATTCCGTTACCTACAGTAAGTGATCATTGTTCGTTAATCCTCTCTGCAAGTGAGGCCACGAGGGTCCTGCTTTGCTGATCCCTCCTATGGATCAATGAACTCGCTTGTAATTTCAATTCGACGGATACTTAAACCAACACAGAAACAAGGTAAACGGCAGTAGACATCCGCTGGAACACCGCGTCATCAGGAAACCTGTTCCTCGTGCCTAAACAAGGACAGCAATTCCTGCTCCTTCCGACTCATCCCGATCCTCGCAACATGATCTACGATCCACTAAGCATGTTCTAGGCCTTGATGGCTTGGTCCATCGCACGTTACCACTTGATCACGACGATGACCGTTGCCTTGTCCCCGCCCCACTATCTATCACTTCATACAATTCCATTCCGGAACTGCAGCAAAGGCACCAAGGTTATTCACCGAATCAGTTTCTGTGCTCCGACTTTACGTCGATTCCTAGTGGTACCTGTTCCTGCCAGGATTATTTCCATCACCCCCAGTGATTCGACTATTCGCGTTCATGCACCCACATTTCTTCAGCTCCGTCCTCACCCCGTATCTGTGACTCCTCAATTACACTCTTGCTTCGATCCCAATGACAAGGTAGCCAGGTTTCAAATAATTTGATTCTGTATCTTGTGATCCCTAGGTGTTAAGATGCCGTAGATGAGCTACCTATGTGTTCCTGCTCCCCTTGTGATTTGCCGGGGAACTGTGAATTTTTTTGGGGTTGTCTTTACCGGGACTAGCACCGGGTCGCCGGCTTGTAAGGTGGGTGACTTGAACCTAGCCCTCCGCCCTATGGCAAAAATAAGGTAATGGATATGTTCGTCGGCTATAAAAAGACCAGGGCCTGCACCTTGTTGATTTTAGTTTTTATTGCCTATACGAAAATATACATTACCTTCTCCCTTCCAGCCTCCCCTCCATGGAACTAGGTTCTAGAGGATAGGAGAAAGATGACTGTGGTCCGCTGCGCAGGATTTACGTAGACTGACCCTGTTTTATTATCCTACGATCTAAACGTGTCTGTTGAACGATGTCAAGTTACGTCACATTCAGACGTGACTGGTGGATCGATCTGCGCTAAATCACAATGGAATAAACTAGCTCTTCCTGTTGTTGTGGCTGATGTGACGCACAGTCCATTGTAAATTCCTCAGTCGCCCTCCGGTGAAACGTCACTTCTGCCCTTTGTTTTGTGGTATGGATGAAGTAACAAGGAAGAGCATGACTGAACTTTAGTGTGTGCCAAATTGTCTTGAAAAGGAGAAATAAATAGACACATATCGCTGTAAATAATATTAAGGAAAATTGGAAACAAGCCATCAGCAAAAATATTTGTGTTTTGAGGGATTAGGTTAGTGGTTTTGGAAGGTTCTGACTGACTCGCTCATGTTGAGTTTGCAGAGTCCCCCACCAAGGCTACCTATACGTAAAGGATTTACGCTTGGTTTCACGTTGCATGCTAGACGTGTCGTCCGAGCGTTGCGCTGAACTGAAAGCACGAAGAACGAAAAACCCCAATCGTAGCATTGATTAGTGTTAGTGGGATGCACAAAAACGTGATATCTTCTCATTATTGGATTTGCTGGTGTTGCAGCGCTAAACGAACATTATTTTACGGTAATGGTGACTATTCTTGAAGTCTTCGAACGATTTACTGCTACGTCAATGGATCGTTTAACACATTTTTAATGAGAATTGAAAACGCCGTAGCGTATTATACAGTACAATACACACGTACCTTGGTTGCTCTTCTGCTTGAAAAACCTCCGGAGGCTTTGTTTTGTCGTACAGTGAACAAAGAGGTACGTAGCGTGAAGCCATTGTTGTTAAAGTTTAATTATTTGGTGTCAATGCAGTGTTTTAAGTTTAAAATCCGCCTATCGCGTGTCACACGTACCTTTCACAGTTCAGTCCGCATGTTAGAGCAGTTCATTTTTGGGGTGTAAGTAGTGCGACTGGTGGTAGAATCGGTGGCTAACTGGACGACGCGTCGAATTTCTAACGTTAAGCCTTTACGTCCAGGTAGCCTTGCGCCCACTTGCTCGCATGCTTGTATTGAACAGACACCAACTACGGTTGCCAATTACTGATTCCATTTCTATTTAGTCCTTATTTCATAATGGATAAAATCAAGAATGAAACGGCTCTGGGTCTGTAGTGTATTCTTCGAGTTAGCCCTCTTCAAAATCATTCTGTCGCGATTAAATTATTTAACGTTTTTGCATAATTTTTAGGATTATAGATAACAGGTCTATTGGAAGACTACTCAATCATTGTACATTGACTCCTTCTACCATCATTTAGTCATTAGTTGACGTATCGTTAAAATTTATTTCTTTTCCTCTACTTTTAACAAATCTATTCTAATCGTTTTGCAATTTATTTTTATAAACTATAAATTAGAAATAATTTCTCTGAAGTAAATGCTGAATTCATTAGTGTCTGTCTAGCTATTGTGGAGTTCTTTCATGTTGTCTTGCGTTTGCTTTAACAGTCATTCATTAGTCGTTTTGCAAAATGAACTACATATTCCGGCCATATTTTGTGCGTTTAATTCTAAGTGACAAATTAAACTCGCATAATAAAGAGATTTGGAAAAAATAGTTCATTTGCTGCTGCTGTGGGTGCGGTCAATGTAAAAAATAAACATTTCATGCAATTTCCCAAAATCTTAACTGATTCAGTAAAAGGGTATTTGAAGAGTCAAGTGATTGGAGTGTTCTTTTAATACGTAATGAAATAAAGTCACCATCGCCTAGATTTTAAACCGCTTCAAGCATCCTTAGCTATGTACACCAACCAATTTGTAAGCCAAGCTATGTTGTCACGAAAAGAAATCTTATTTAAAATTTCCTGTAAGATAAATCCAATTTTTCACTACAAAAACTCGCCTGGTGGCTCGCCTGGTGGGTCGCTGTTCCCATCATATCCTGGGTCAGAACTTCAACATCTTCCAACAATCCTCATTCCTAAAAGCGTTTTGCATGACTTTGCATGACTTTGCATGAATTTGCACATTTCGAACTTTTGTTTGACGCTCCTGCATGTTAATTTGACACGTTTAGACTTCGATTTAACGTTAGTGGATTTCAAATTAACACTCTTGGCTTTTAATTTAACACACTTGCACTTAAATTTAACACTTATGCACTTGAAATTAAAGTATTGAAACAAACTCTTCCAACTATTTAATGGTTTAATGACAAAATCATAAGGCGACACACAATTACGCAATTATAAAATACTAGCATCGTACCCGTCTTCGCCCGGGGATTTGTTTGACCCGTGGTTGTTTCCCAGTATTTGCTCGGTGCTGCCTGATCGTTCACTGCAACTGTCGATTTTTGTTTGTGTACCACTCCCCCTTTCCGCCAATCCTCTTCCTCCCCTCTCCCGAACTCCTTTTATCCCGTCCTCTCCCTCTCCTCTTGGTTTCCTTCCCTTTCTCCTCTTTGCTATACGTAATTGAATACGTACCCGGATCCCGGCTCCCGTGCTTGTTTGTTTGTTCTCTTCTAGGTTCAGTTAATGCGTAATCGTATGCTTAATGGTTACAGCTGACTTTGCCCCCCCCCCCCCCCACTCCCAGTCTTTCGCTGTGGCTTAAACGATGCGTACCGTGTAAAAAAGAAGTGTGCATGACATCATGTAATACTTGCCCTTGCGATTACCACAGTGTTTAGTTAGAAGGATAATTGTTAAATCAAATGTTAGTCAAGCCAACAATGTGCCAATTTCAACTTCTTTTCAGGGCAACAACGTTCCAGTTTCAACTTCAAGCCAAAGAATTGACACACTCGCACGTTTTCATTGTTCCCCTTCCGGGGATTGTTGCGGTTGCTTCATTTGTGCTATGAGACTTTGGTTTATAATGTAAGAAGAAGATTAGAGCCTGAAAAATACAAGGGAAAAAAAATTTAAATTTGTATCAGCGATGTATTACGGTTTCCGTTCATTAAAAATTTTACGTCACACCGAAAACACGCCGAAAGGTCGTAATGAATGTAGCCTACCAATTCTAAATTTCATTAATGGTTTATGTTAAATTTTAATGATTTACATATAATTCTGAATTCTATTGAAATTATTATTACGCACGTCAGTAAATGCATACTTGCATTTTTTCTTAATTTTGTGTTTTTTCCCTTGTAATTTTGTAGGCTCTAATATTTTTACAATCTTCTAATTAGGTTTCGAATTTTTTTGTAAATTCGTAATTTTCTTTTGTTTTTATTTTTTTATTTTGTTTTAAACCTGTAATGCTGTAATACTGTAATACTGTAATACTCACCTGAATATTGAATTCTAACGAATATATGTTAATGCAGTCGTGAATTTTAGTGACTTCTTACAAATTTAGCCAACTTAGCAGCTGTAACATGCTGACAATACGTTACGTTAACATACACGCGTAATTATGTTTACTTGCTTAATCTTAAAACGGTATCGTGTTGGAAGTATACAGCACAGGTAGACTCTCACAGTATGATGAATTATGGATATCGCCAATCGATTTGCAGTAGTATTTTATCCTTACGCTCCCTCCCCACTTGCACACTGAATAACGCGTGGGTTTTTCGAATGTTGATATTCCTCGCAGTTTAGGATAGTGTACTTGGACAATACTGTTTCACTCATGCTTGTGTGTCGTTGTACAACACATCGGAGGAGGTTTGAATGTATTGCACGGATTTGATGTGTTTTTATTTTGAAATAAGAAGGCAGACGAAATACAAAGTGGTCCAAAAGTCCAGAGTCATCATTGTAGTTGAGGAATAGCATTTTGTGAGGAATAGCATTTTGTGAGGAATAGCATTTGGTGAGGAATAGCATTTGGTGAGGAATAGCA
>JAHWFP010223350.1:52738-62879 GCA_023313725.1 Lithobius niger | reverse complement strand
AGCATTTGGCGAGGAATAGCATTTGGTGAGGAATAGCATTTGGCGAGGAATAGCATTTGGTGAGGAATAGCATTTGATCAGACCGAGTAATGCCACATCAGGAAGAAAAAATTGATGACAAATGCTGAGACCTTGACGGACTGTTTCATGGTCATGTGATATTAACTTCTGAATAAGCATCGTAGAACAGCGATTTAAGTCGTAGGGGATAACAGGACAATTACAACCGAAATAAAAACCATTTGAAACTTCGTTCAAACTGGCAAAAGATAGAAGAAACAAAGTATATGAGCAATAACTTCACTGCAAGTCTCAGTAAACCCACACGAGATACCTAATACACCCTAGTTGCATCTCTGATTTACACTCTGCATGCAGAGAAGTGCTGCCAACTCCGGACTTTTGGATCACCTTGTTTATTTCAATACATGCTACCAGAATAAAACAAATAAATTATTTCAGTTTCCACCATGTTACGGAGTAATTATTCTGTGATTATGCACAAAATAAGCATGAACCCATTACAAATACGTTTTTTTTTTGTTATTCATACACGACTGCAATGTATTATTTTTACCCAGTGGATTGTTTAAGGTTCTAACATGAACTTCACATAGTATTACTTTGCTCCTGAAATCAAAACTACCTAAATACTTAATTATGTCCTAATCACTTCTGAATATTTATTTATAGGAAAACAAAGGAAAACACACGCAAACATATGCAAATTGACATTTATTTGTAGTAAGGAAAATTCTCAGAAAGGTGCCGTCTCAAACTTCTTCGCTGTCTGGCAGGTTTTGGAGTCTCGTCCAGAACGCCTTCTGCACCATTTTCTGTTGAAAATTCCCACATTTTTCCTGGAGAAATTTCTGACGCTTGTTCCCTGCGCTCTTCTTGTAATTCTTCTGCATTCTCTTCTACTGCCATCGCTTCTGCATTCTCTTCTGCATTCTCTTCTGCTGCCTTCGCTTCTGCATTATCTTCTGCTGCCGTCGCTTCTGTATTCTCTTCTGTATTCTCTTCTGCCGCCATCGCTTCTGCATTCGCTTCTGCATTTTTTCATCTGCCATCCCTTCTGGCGCTTCATTAGGAACTTCTCTTTTTTCTATACAATTAAGAGACAACATTATATCATTCCTTAAACATTCTCTAATTGTTAGCAGGGGTAGGAATAGTCGGTATTTACAAATCCTCCTCACATATTTTAGATGTTCAGAAGCAGACGTTTAGTTGGTACGCCTTATTGTGCACATTTATTCTGAATAATGCAAAGATTCAGTTTCACTGATAACTAGCTGTACATCACAATTTTAAAAAAAATTGTAATTACAACTTAACCAAAAAGTATAGCAGCAAAAATATCACCAAAATTGCTACGAATTCGGCTTATAGTTTAGAACGAAGGAGCTGGATTAGAACGATCTTCAGATAAATACGGTAAAGCTGTAAAGAACTAAGCTATCCCTCCAGATGTCCCCAAATCCATTACAACAACGAATTACAAGAGAGCATCCGTGAAAATCAGTGGCGTAACGTGCGAGGTGCGAAGGGTGCAGCTGCAGGGGGGGGGGGGCCACACTGGAAGGACGGTAAAGGGGTTGGGGGGGCACACACAAATAAAAAAACGAAAGAGAAAAGTGAAGAGAGAGTGCAAATAATCGAGACAAAATAATAAATTTTACAGCTTTAAGTTATTATTGCTTGTATCCACGGGTTACCACTTTGTTTCTATTACATCAGGAGCGTGATTGTTGCAGCTACCTTACAGCTTTCCCTCCTCTTTCCTTCTTTTCCTCCCTTCTGACCGCATGGGTCAGGCCCATTAAAGCATTCTCGCTTAATGCTAAGAAGCCTTATGAGATGGAGTAATTGTGGTGGAGTGGGGGGGGGGAGCAACTTTTGGTGTGGGGTACACACCATTCACCAAGCCCATGCCGTCCTTAGATGGGTTAACTGCTATTATGTACTGTATATACATTTTTTTGTGTGTGTGGTGCCACCGAGTTGTGGAGGGTGAAGGGGTGACCACTATAATTTCTTGCACCGGGGCCCACACCAACTAAGTTATGCCACTGATGAAAATGTTTCTCCTTTTGCCGTTTTTACAATGGGTGCACTTGAGCACAACCTCGCTGTCAATGATCTACCCTTATAGTAACTATACAAGAAAGGCTCATTGCTTATTTTTAGGCATTTTTTTTACAAATTGACAAGAACGTATGGTAAATATTGTCATTCCTCCCTTTTTCTGGTTCCACCCCTCTTTAGAAAACAATTTCAAAACGAAAGAAGGAATTTTCGTGCAATTTGATACATCGAACCTTTTCTTAAGTTCGCCCAATAAATCAAAATTTCATTGAAATCTATAGAAAATAAGTTGAATAAACCTAATTGTTATTTTAACATGCAATGTATTACTGATATCGGGTGAAATATTTCATCACAGATTCAAAATTGTAACTGTTCACACTACCGGACGTGATTGAAATTTTGAAAAATAAAAATGTTGCGGTGAAAGTGGAAACAATTCATACTAATTTATCAATTAATAGTATTTACAATTAAATTTCCTACAAAACTGTAATGTGCCTTGTTTAATGTATTACGTTCGTTCGATATGCAGTGATGCGTTGTTTGATGGTGACCGCTTGGGCATATTATTGGGGGAGGTTGGCCTCTGCAAGCATCTTTGGATATTCGCCAACTGCGATATCAAGGCTTGGCCGTCTACTCCATCTGCATCCTCACACCAAGGTTATCGGCACCAGCTGATGTATGGGCCACCCAATTCTTATAGCATGCGGTGAGGTCGATGTATGTTTACCAGCCTGCAATCATTGAGTCAGGTGTTGTCGATGACTTATAAGACAATAGCATTATGCATTCTAGAAGATAATGCATTGCAATTAAGACATTAGGACTGCGCTCTCCAGCTATTGTTATTTAGTCTTTAACTTTCTGTTCTTTGTGACTGTGGAATTGTTTTCAGCCAAATAGCGCATTGGAAGAGCTAGAATGTAGTTCTTAACCATACACTGCATGCGAGCACACAATTTAAATCGGTCTATGAAAAACCTTTAATTTTGGAATGAAATAAATACTTCTACTTGTTCGTTCTGGGACGATGGGCTAATAGATGGGTTACTTCTAGGAAATAGTATTGAATAAATGTCTAGGTCTTGATTGAAGCACAATTTTTATATTTCCTAGAGGTAGCCATCTGTTAGGCGTACGATATAGTGGAAATTATATCTAGCAGGTACAACATACACAAGAAATAGCCATTGGGGACCATCATTATGCATTGCCTTGAAAGGACAGAGGATTTGAGTACGATCCGTCCAAATTTTCCAAGACTTTCCGTTCAAAAGTTATGCCAAGCTTTTCTTACGACTATCCATTTAGAGGCTGCACTCATTGATTTCGTGCAATTAAATTACATATGTGGCAAACCACACTGACAAGAATCCAGTTTTACGGAAAACGCAGCACAGAACAAGGACATCTTGCAATATTTCAGAATATCTTTTTGAAAATATTCAAATATGTGTTCTTCAAATATTTGTTGGCTCAACATTCATAACAGACTGAATTCTTCATTTAAAACAGCTTATGCAGCTGCTATGCAGTTATGCAAGAGAAATCTGTACCTCAAACAACGGCTACACTTGAATGTTTTTAATTTAAAAAAACCATTGAATAACTGCAAGAAGCCATGCAGGAGCAGGCAAGTAGGAAGTGCAGATGCCCAATGTATCAAATCCAGAGCCCACCAAAAGGACATTTTACTCATTGAAAAATACCATAGTTTATGCAAGTTAGGCAACAAATTGATCGTTTCTTTAAAGGTGAAGAATAATTTTAAAAATAAAATTTTCACAAAACAGACAGAAACTAGCCAGACTATTCTATTGATATCACAGAATCCGACACTGTATGAAACTTTTATTGCAATTTTAAATCTCTCGTTAACAAAGTATGTTATCTGAAAAAATTTTGCATAATTTCTAATTTTGTTGGATGTAACTTTCTTTATTCAGGTAATCGGATAGCACGAAGTACAGATTTTCGTCTATAACAAATGAGCTCTAAGTTACAAAAAATATGATATTACGATTGTCGGTTGATTTTTAATGGTAAAATCAGTGCACCTTGCGAGGAATCACTCTCATTCAATGGCTCTGGGCGTTCGGAGGGAAGATTTCAATATAGAAACATAACTGTAAACATAACAAATATTTCTAAAATGCAGAGAATTTTTTTTCTGAATAAAATAAACAAATCATTTTTCTACAGCTCATACGTCGTTCTGGCTTGGTTTAATGCTTTCATCTGCTTAGTTTTCGTAATGACTGGAGACAATATTTTCCTGTAGTTCAGTTGGGTTAGATAACAAAACACACTACAGATCTTAACTCAGTGCTTAAAGTTGTAACATAGAAGCTGGGTTAGGGCGTGTTTGCAGACCAGTTCTTGATTCTTACAAGTGTGGTGCAATTTGTTGCATTTTCATTGGGTGTGGTTATGCCAGAAAAAAAAGGCTACAGTGTCAAACTTAATGCTCAGACTTATAGCATAAAAGATCTAAAGGCAACGCAACCCAATTACATAACCGTGGCCATTGCAGTCTCCATCTCCGGCACAGTAATGTTGCAAAATAGAGACTTATGCCACACTTTGTTATTTTTTATTCATAATGAACACTGCAATCGTACAAATTATACCTCCAGACAAAAAAGGTAGGGGTGACAATTACACCGTATGATTTTTTTGTACATTCACAGGCCTATGAAAGTCGTGATATCCACCAAAACCAAAACTGGTAAGAGAAGCCGCCAAGTTTACAAAAAGGGTCGGCCTTTCAAAGTAGTGATATCATTCAACCAGGGAAAGGCTGCCAAGGTTAATCCTATTAGCTAAGTTAATCGCTAGTAGCAATCTTCTAGTTTTCATTTAACCTTCGAACTATTAGTAGGTGCGATTAACTTGGCGGCCTTTCCCTGGTTGAATGATGTCACTACTTTGAAAGGCTGACCCTTTTTGTAAACTTGGCGGCTTCTCTTACCAGTTTTGGTTTTGGGTAGATTGTATTAACACTTGTATAAAACGTAACAGAGTCGGTGAAGTGAAATTATTGGGCTTTACTCAGGATAGTAAATGGAATTACAACAAACATATTTACACTATCATTATTAAATTAAGAAAAATAATGCCAAGTCTTTATAATATCATGTATGTTCTAAGTAAAACAAACAAACTAAAAATGTATTACGCTTGGTTTGAATTTTTTCTGATGAAGTCTATGAATTCGTGTCAAACTCGGCATTATCTAAACTTCAAAAGTACAAAATAAAATCATTACGATACTTTTTAGAGGTAAAAAATTTGTGAAAACACTAGTGCATTATTCACTAATATGAAAATTTTAAGGATTACTCAGTTAAAAGATTATGTTGTGACCCTCAACAACTACAATAGCCATAAGTTTAAAACTAACGATAAGTCTAAGGCCGTATACTTTAGAAAACCAGTACAGTACCATTCGCAAAAAATATGTATGGAGAACGTAACAGAGAATACACTGTACCAAAACTTTTTAACAGCTTGCCTGAACAATAACTTAATGTTGAAAAATTAAGGGAATTGAAAAGGACGCTAAATGCACAGATGTGCCTTAAAAATATTTAAAGATAAACTTTCATTTTTGCTTCTCCTTTCATGTAAAACTTGGTACCTTTTTTTTTTTTTAATATCTTTGATGCACTCTGTGTTAACTATGCAATTGCTTGTATTTAGGTTATTGCCTTATACTTTCTCACCATATTAGTATTATTATTATCATTATTATTAAGTTACTTTTTTAACTTGTGTAAAATATTGTAGAAATATTATGAAATGTTGAATATTGTAGACTCATACAAGTTTGACATAACAAACTTCGAATCATAATGCAATAAACTATCATTCATTCATTAAAAAAAACTTGTCTCCTCCGGAAACTTGTCAGGGTTCACAGGCATCTCATCTTCTCATCTTTCCCAGGTAAGAGGAATGCAATCACCCGAATGGAAAAATTTGTAGGTATCGGTGATTGATTTCTGCGACTAAAATGATTTTTTTTGGGCGAGACTTATGTTGCTACTTGTTAGTTACACTTATTTTTCAAATTATTGTTTGCATCTTTTAACAGTTTTAGATGGTGGCGTGATGGACCCATATTTACCTACCAGGATCAGAAATAATTTATGACCAATACAAAACTAAGCAGATGAGAGTATTAAAAACCACACCAGCGTGATGATCAAAGGCGTAGAAAAAACAGTTGGTTAATTTTACTTTGGAAATATTCCTCTTTCTATTCGTTTTAGAAATATTTTTTAAAGTTCGGTTATGTTTCATAGTTTAAATCGACTCTGCACGCACCGGGAGGCATCATAATAGAATGAATATTCGCAGGGTGTACAGACTTTTCCACGAAATATCAACGACGGCCAGAACACACATTTTAATTCTTATTTCCGATACGTTTTGTTATTGCAGAGAAGTTCAATTGATTTTGTCCTATATTTAATCTATCATTGTAAATTGTAAAAAAAAAACTAAAATTCCTACGTAGAGAAAGTTTGATGTTAAAATGTAATCGTACATGGTGTTTTACCTTCCCATTATAAACGCATAAATCTTTGGTGCACCTCGCAGTTAGCAAAATCACGAATCTAATTACACGATCTAACACCAGGATAATACTGCTAGACACACATGCGATAACAATTCTGGTCTTATCGCGTGCATGTCTTATAAACGAGAACTTTCATAATGCATTGAGTTTGAGTATTTTTAATAGATAGCGGTAATCCATTCTGGGATTTTCATCCCTGTTGTAATGTCATTATTTTTTTAACAGTCCCTTATTTTAACAACCAGTTATAATATAGCTCAATTCAGTTGGGTGTGTATAAACTCTGCCTAGTACATGATGAACAGTCAAAATGCTCAATTAACATGCAGTTCTACATTGTACATCAATTGTCTAGTCAGGTGAAGCATTACACCCGCAATCTGGCAAGAACACGTAAGAATCTGGGAATAATATTTTGTTTTTTCAGCTTCCCTTTATACTTCCGTAAGATATTATTTTTCTCCAGCCTTACATAATAAACAATTTCTGTCTTTCTTTTTTTCTAGAAATGATCGTTAT
Organism: Lithobius niger; assembly: GCA_023313725.1. NCBI lineage: Eukaryota > Metazoa > Arthropoda > Chilopoda > Lithobiomorpha > Lithobiidae > Lithobius > Lithobius niger. The sequence continues at coordinate 55,678 of JAHWFP010223350.1, read as the reverse complement.
TTATTTGACAGGCATTAATAACAGAAACCAGGAAAACTGGACTTTTATCTGGTTTTGTAAAGGGAGGGACGTATATTTGATCCAATCCAACGGAAAAAAATTAGACCTACACGTCATTGGGGGAAAAAAAACTATAGTAAAAAATAAACAAAATGCAGCGTTGCCACTGACCTGTCCAAAATGGCTTGGAGATCCCCTGAAACTACCCAAACGGCTCCCAATCCGAAACTGACTATAAATAATCTGGGTCAGCTTTGGGACAAAGAGAAAACCCCAAATTGAATTACGTTTCTGGAATCACGGACCAATAACTGACCCCAGAAGTTAACAGCAAATCAGGGAAAATAGGATGATGCTTCAAAAATTAAGTGAATTGCTAATTTTTAGTATAGTATTAGTATAGTATAGTATAGTATAGCATAGTATGCTAATTTTTAGTATAGTATTAGCATAGTATTTTTTTCATAATGGTTAAATCTAGCCCTCTACCTACAAAAACCGGGATCCTGTACTGTTTAATCTAATTATCAAGGATTCTAAGACCTTCGTTTCTTACAGCAGTCAGACATACACCAGAACATAAACAGGTGGTCTGAGATTTCGAAAATTAATTGATCCAATTTCCTGTGACGAATTAAACCTAAAACACATACCCAAAAAATCACGTTAGCCCGGACTTATTTTTTTTCTTCCAATTTAAAACATTATGAAGACCATGTTGGGGAACCATATTTTTTTAAAGTATCAACAAAATATCAGGTGTGAAACGAGATGAACATTCATTTTTGTATAAAAATAAAGTGAATGAAAAGAGTTGTGGAATAGCAAAACTCAAAAAACGTTTAACTAAAACAATTAATTCATTGTCTGGACGAATTAGTTGCAAAAGAATCTTTACTAGAATTTTTTTTTTAAATCCGGCACTAAACAAGTTTGAATTGAAACTGGCTTCACGACATACTCACTGCTGTAACTTTGCGAAATTAAGCTTTAAATTCTAAGTACAGAACTGCATGGTGTTGACGGAGGCTGTAATGTCGCACTAGCATATTAATGTCAAGCAATACAATACATAACTTTTTTACTGAACTAAACTTTTTCACAACCGCCACAAAAATGACGTTTTGTAGCATTAAACTCTTAATGCAATTAGTTTTCTGCTCACGTATTTATATTTGAGTATGAGCATTTAATATTTTGGTTAAATAAAAACCTCGGTTAGTGGAACAAACTTTATTTTTGCAGTTAGAAGTTAGTCTGCAATGTTGTATCGTGGCATGGAATGCCGACCAACTAGACTCTGGGTAACGGTTTTACTACAGTTAGAAGCTAAATGATGTCATACAGATTTACTTTGCCATTCATGATGATCCTAAAGTGCCAACTCCGTATTTGTCTATTTACATATACTCACCCTGAACGCATTGTTGTTCACATTCCGCCTGGTCCCCAAAATAAGGAAGTGGGGTATCACAAGTACTTATTTCTACAGCTGTACATTCGTTTGCGTAGGGGTTGTATATATATCTGGTTGTTGTCGTCGGATCAGGATAACACTCAATTCTGATCTTATTTCGTACTTCAACGCACGATCTTTCTAAGACAGAAATATACAGATTTCAGACATTGTTACAGTGAGATTTAGATTGTTCAGGAAGAAGAGTCCAACATTCGATTATCACAAGGCAATAATTTATTTAAAACTCAATTTTAAACGCTAATTGTACTCTTTGATGCACAGCAGGAAAATATTATCACACTGGTCAATTCCAGCGAAACCATTACCTCTCCACTTCCATTACCATCTACACCGGGGTCGTATTATTTTGTACTATTTACACCTAAACCGTGTATTTCTTGAGATACAAGGTTCTTGTAAACATTCTGTTACACACCAATTTTAATAAGTAGCTTCTCTTCAAAATTCAGCAATTCAGTGGCCCAATTAGTCAGGAAATCGGTGAGTGTATCTTTCATATTTTCACTATGAAAGATACACTCACCGATTTCCTGACTAATTGGGCCACTGAAAATATTATCACGCTGGTAAATTCCAGCGAAACCATTACCTCTTCACTTCCATTACCATCTACACCGGGATCGTATTATTTTGTACTATTTACACCTAAACCGTGTATTTCTTGAGATACAAGGTTCGTGTCAACATTCTGTTACACACTAATTTTAATAAGTAGCTTCTCTTCAAAATTCAGCAATTCAATGGCCCAATGAGTCAGGAAATTGGTGAGTGTATCTTTCATATTTTTACTATGAAAGATACACTCACCGATTTCCTGACTCATTGGTTCACTGAAAATATTATCACACTGGCCAATTCCAGTGAAACTATTACCTCTCCACTTCCATTACCATCTACCCCAGGATCGTATTATTTTGTACTATTTGCACCTAAACGGTGTATTTCTTGAGATACAAGGTCCTTGTAAACAGTCTGCTCCACGCCAATTTTAATAAGTAGCTTCTCTTCAAAATTCAGTAATTCAATGGCCCAATGAGTCAGGAAATCGGTGAGTGTATCTTTCATATTTTCACTATGAAAGATACACTCACCGATTTCCTGACTCATGGGGCCACTGAATTCATGAATTTTGAAGCGAAGCTACATATTAAAATTGGTGTGGAACAGAATGTTTACAATAACCTTGTATCTCAATGTCGGGTAGCTTCCAGGCTGAATTTATAAAATAAGTCGCACCTAAGCCACATGGATCCATTACAAAAGGCCTTTTTTTTTTTAATTGAACACTCATGGTGAATTGCAGTTGTGGTTTATGCAGCAAAAGAGGTAGCTATATATATTTTTTAACCGTAGTCCACTGAAAGTGATAAAATATCTTTAAAATAAAACTGATATAGTAGTATTAATTCAATTTGCACCTGGCATAGGTGATATCTCATGTTAGGAATTATGATTAGATC
>JAHWFP010223350.1:40477-52638 GCA_023313725.1 Lithobius niger | reverse complement strand
GATCTGGCTATTGATAAAAAAAAAGTGGTTTGTTGTAAAAGGTCTACTTTATGAAACAATCTTATTACAGTTAGGTGTTTCTTGTGACAAAAAAAATAATGAGAATGGTTGAGATAAAAGAACAACGTTAAGCTGTTGCTACAAATACATTGCATGGACAATTCATTGCAGTCAATTGATCGCTGAACAAATACATCATCGTGTGTGCAAATACATCGCATGGACAATTCATCGCAGTCAATTAATCACTGAACAAATACATCATCACATGTACAAATACATTGCATGCACAACTCATCGCAGTCAATTGATTGCTGAACAAATACATCATCGCTTGTACAAATACATCGCATGGACAATTCATTGCAGTCAATTAATCACTGAACAAATACATCATCACATGTACAAATACATTGCATGCACAACTCATCGCAGTCAACTGATCGCTGAACAAATACATCATCGCGTGTACAAATACATGGCATGGACAATTCATTGCAGTCAATTGATTGCTAAACAAATACAGCATCGCGTGTGCAAATACATTGCATGGACAATTCATTGCGTACTCAAATTCACAGTATGTTAATTCGTCGCAGCATCTCAGTCTGTCACGATTGATCAGCAGTTGGTTTCTTCCTAGAAATACAACGTTTGAGAGTCATATGAAGAATGCTAGTTCGAACCAGCCGATAACATTAAGGATCTTTTTCAGCCAATAATTAAACCGGATATAACGGAAATAACGTGTCGCCCATATTGCACTCGTTACTCTCCTATTCTTTTGAGCAATGCAACAGGACAATTTAAAGTTTAAAGTTTCAAAGGTTGAAGCTTTACTGCTTTTGAACATTAGTTTTATTGAATAATAATATTTAAATCGTACCATAAACTTTCAAGTTTAAAAAAGTGTTGACTGCGGCAGGCAATTTTTGTTCCTTTAATATTCCCATCCCCTCCCTCCCCCTTTCCTCCCATCATATCATTACCCTCTCCCTCCCAATCCCATCTTTCCGTCCCTCCTCTTTGCTACACTTGGTTGAATATGACGGGCAGTTGACTTCAATACTGCACCCCCCGCCGCCTTCAACCACTCCTCCTTTTGCAATTTGCAAAAACTGATTCAGTCTCTATCCCAAACGACCCCCTCCCCCCCAAAAAAAATTATGCCTTTTAGGTTCAGTTAATGCATAATCATATGCATAAAAGTAACAGACGCACCCCCTCCCCCATCAATCTGTTTAACACGGACATTTCCCATCAAACCCCCATCCCAATCCTCACATGCCCAGTCTATCGCTTCGAAAAAAGAATTAATACATTTGTCCGTTTTCATTGTTGGTGTGGGGTTTCTTCGGTTTTCGTCTTTTTTGCAGTGAAACTTTGCTTTATAGTGTAAGATTAATTAAAACGTGCGATGAATTGCCAGTGTGATGAATTAAGCAAGTGATGTATTGTCCACGCGATGTGTTTGCACACGCAATGTATTGTTCAGAGGTCAATTGACGCGATGAATTGTCCGTGCGATGAATTGTTGGCAATGTATTCCCCGGATTGGTCGAGGTTGTGTACTGTCGAAATTAGGATAAGTTTAGCTAATTTACGTAGTAGGGCGTACTGCTTAGGGCCCAGGTTCAAATAAATTCAAATCCAAATTCCGGATACCGGCAAAATTAGTCAGGATTTTTCCATTTATTTTCTGTTGCACTCATTTACTCTGACAGGTTTTTTTTTTAATTCTTACGTTTTTTTTTTAATTAGGTAGTGAAGCCCCACCTCCTTTTTATCTAGATGCAAAACACTGAGTCAGGAAACAAACTGGTTTAATTCCGATCTTAGACCAGCATATCTGTGAAACAAATAAATCTATTTGTTTGGCTAGGCAAAGAGGATCAATTTGTCAAGATATGTTTTACATCCGAGATGTACCTACACTGATTTTGGTTTAAAAATTGTGTGCTAGGCCAGTCATTGAGTATGCAAGCCAGGTGTGGTCTCCGCATCTCTTGGGTGATATCGAGAGTATCAGAAGTTTGCAGAGAAGCTTCACAAAATCTGTCCCGGGCTTCTAATGGCTGTATTGCAAGGATGGTTTAAATAAATTCGCCATTGACTCCTACAGAATTAAGAAGGTTACGTGTGGATCTCTATCTTACGTTTTCCCTCCATAACCATTACAGACCCGGAACAATTTTTTCTAGTGTGTGAACAATGCAAAACTTTCAAAAAGGGAAAAGGAAAACTTTTACTGTGTTTAGATTAGCTGTACAATTATTGTTCAGTGTTTAAATTAGTTACTCAAAAATCAAAAGTTAATTGACAAAAATTTGTATTTTCGCAATAGAGTTGTTAGAGACTGGAATTCATTGCCTAGTCACGTTCTTTTCCATCGAAATTGAACGTGAAACCCTTTCCAGGATGATGACTATTCAGGTTCATGCTCAAATCAAGAAATGCAGCCATTACAGGAGGTGTCGCCATTTTTTTACGTTATGGTACATATTCTGGTAGCACTACTACCTTGCCGCATGGTACACTTTATAATTAGAAACCTTGTGGCCTTTTAATATCCCTAAAGCACCTTTGCAAACCATAAGCCCACTTATTATATCATTCATCCATATGTACCATTTCCTGAAGTAAACCTACTCCTATGCATAAGAACACCTGAAGCTTCGTTTACTCAGTTACTATTTTCTATTTAGTGACAAGTATATAGTGCGATAAACTTCACACGATATTCTCAGTTCTAATACTCTTCTCTCGTCTGTCGTACATATCCACGATGAATTTTAAAGCAATGACTTGTCTCGAATTTCAAAGCTTGATTTTCTTTCTGAATTTAAATCCTATTTGTTTCAATCATCGTTGATTTAAGTTCACAGTATTAAATCAGGGGCTTAACTACTATTGGCTGTAAGGCTATAAAATCAATAAAATTAGGTATGGAGTTCGATTAATATTCTTTGGAATATTAAGCGCATATTAAATGCAGAATAAAGCAGTTTGAAACACGACACTTTACTGCTCGGAGTAACATCTTTTAAATAATGGTTGAAGATCCCTCTAATATTCAAGCAAACCAAAGATTTATTTTTTAAGTGCAACCTACCTGTCACTGCTGAATTGAAAAATACGACATATTGTATCAAAACAGCAATTAGATATGGGTAAAATTGTACTAATAAAGTCATTAGTGGCCGATTTCTTAACACGGAGATATGTGCACGAAACGGGAAGAGTGAATCATCATCGTTAATGTAGACGCAGTTAATATTATGGTGGTCTCAAATAGCCTTTGTGGTAAGTCGATATTTAAAAAATGCTTGTAGCATCTTCAACGTGTTAGCCAACTTGATTTATTCGGTCAACAGAACCTGTGCAATAAAATCTAAACCCAAATGTGATCAAATTGGTACAAAGAGCACTTACACGCACGTTCTTTGTGAAAGCATAATAACCCAGGAAAAAACCATAACTCTATGCTAGCAGCAGTTTGTGTGAAAATATAAGTAAACTGCTTAACTGGATAAGAAATCAAAATTGTTTGACGTTCTATAACATATTTTAATATTGAACTATTTCGATGAATGATCATCATGATAAAGGAAATGACCCCCCAATTCGTAATAATTCTGAAATAATTATTATTCGATTCCAAATTCAAAGAGCTGCTGTAATGGTTATGAAATTATGTACAAATCCTGTTGTATGAGCATTTTGGGGGGGTTGGTTTGTGCATTTTGAGCCGTTTCGAATAAAAAAACCATTAAAGCTAGTATCTTGATGGAACTCACAGCTGCGATGGTGTACAAATAAACCAAGGATTAGAGTTCACACGAACGAAACGAAACGAACTATAATTTCACCTCCAGTTCCAGAATACAAGGATTGTTTTTCTCACTGCTTTGTAAGAAAGATTGACGCAATTTGTGTTTGAAATGTGTACTTAATTTGTGTATTATACAGGTGTTTTTTGTTTGTTTGTCTGTGTTTGTTGGTTTATATTTTAACTTTGTCTTGTGTTTGTGGCTGTATGTGAACTATGTGTGACAGGTGTATTTTAATTTTTCCAGTCTTGTGCAGTTATGAGTGCAGTTATGTGCAGTATGTGCAGTATGTGCAGTATGTGCAGTATGTGCAGTTATGAGTGTTTATTTACTAAAAGATAAATTTTAGCAGATAAACTCTCATGACTGCACAATAACCTAATTTCAGTAAGCATTCGACATGTCTTTGAAATATCTTCACAACCCCGTTACAGATATTCAAATATAAGCGATAAAATTTTAAGCTTGTTAATGACCCGTTAGTGACAACAGTACGGTCATATCAAAACTTCAAACATATAAAGATATTTAATGCAAAATGAAATTATTTTCGGCACATCATCCTAATGTTGTGGTAGAATATTTGTATTGTTTTCTGGCTGAAAATGTTGCTCTACCTGTTTTCGACCGTTTGTTTCCCCAAAATACCCTATTTAAAAACAGTTAAGCATCAACTTATTTCCTGCAAACTTATTATCATATTACAACCGATATAAAGTATGTTGTATTGAACGCAGATCATTAACTGTGAATATTGGCAGAAGGTAAAATGGTATTTTGTAGCAGACGGTCCCTTACGTAGGAATGTAGGTGTAGGACCATTGAATTTACTAAGGCTGGTATAAATCAGCGATGGGTATTTCTACTTCATGTCTGGTATTGTGTGCATTATCCTATAGTCTCTCAACGACTATACCTACTACTTGGTGGCAGATCGAAGGTTTGCGACTCACGTGGCTACTGAACCGTTTCCCGTAAAGAGCCCCCCCCCCCCAAATAATAGGTTTCCGCTGAGGCCCATTAGATTATTGCGCTATTCCCATTACAAGTCTTCATGTTTAACCTGACACACCAATGGAGGTCTAAATTTTAAGCTTGAGTGTTCATGGTTCGGACCACAAACTTACTGGCAGCCATTTTGGCTGTGATATCACTACTTTCTATGGCCAAAACTTGATGGGTCCCTTTACCCTTATGGGGTTTTTGTATGATATTTACTTAATCTTCGGTCTACTGGTGTTTGCTGATTGGCATTATTCGCTAATTTGCATTGTTCAATGTTTTGTTTTATTATGTATGAAACATTGGTTCAAGGAGCTGCTTATACAAATGAAACAACCTATAACTTAACAAAAAAAGGCTTTTCCATTTAGAAAAAAGCATTAGAACTCTTATCCCCATACTCACAGCTCTGAAGGTAAACAAATAAAAACGGATTAGAGTTCACTCGAATGCAACGAAATAAAATTTGAATTCCAATACCAGTGAACAAGGACTACTCAAAAGTTATGTCAGAAAGTAAATGTAGTTTGTATGTTCGTGTGTATGTTTGCAAGCAGGTTTATGAACAATATGAGATTTGTATACAATGGATGTAATTGCCTGCTTGTCTGCTTGCTTGCCTTCTAGTCATCATGTGGCCAGGAATTGAACTTGTGACTTCAGGACGTTGCAAAAGGTGTTTGTTTATTTATCCTCTTACTGTAATTTCATTTCTATTTTGTATTCAGGATTGTTTATCAGAAATAAATAAAATCAGTTTGACTCACATTAAAGTAAAAGGCTCAAACAAACTTACATTCCACTAACACTGAATCACACTACAATGAAGAAAGAGTTTAAACAGAAGTAACACGTGCTTCTAGTTTTTTCATTTAATGGTGAATTGTTAATAGTATCAAGGTGAAGATGGCTGCTTTCACACTCCCGTTTTCCTTCCCCCCAAAAAATAATTTTCCATATGCCCCTAAAATTCTCTAGTTCCTTAAGTATTTTACTCCTCTTTAGCTTTAGCTTTTACATCTTATTATCAATCGTTGAAAAAAGACCCTTCATTCGTGTAAAAAAAACTTAAAACAGTGACAGACGCATGACGAAACAATTAAATAAGTGAATTAGACTGGCAAGCAATACAAGGAAACGGTAAAAGTCCTTATCCCACAAGAGCCCACGTATCGTGCGCTGACCACCTTACGAACATTTATGGATAATAATTAAAAGTACGCTAAATAGCAATAACAAAACGCAAAAATTTTACTTGCAACACATCAAATAAACCACAACAAATAACATGCAGCTAAATAAAGCAATATATACACAGTAAGTTGAATCTATCCCAAAACAAAACTTGTTAAGGATTCCCGACAAGCTTTTCGGCCATGTGAAGTCATGATATCATACGCCAAGCTCTTTCGCCAAACTAATCCCACCGAGTAATAGTGCGAAGGTTAAATGAAATATATGAAAATTGCTTACAGTGCAATTTTCATTTATTTCATTTAACGTGCTGTGATAGATTCAATAAATGTCTCCTTTCGTATCGACACATTCTCTACTATAAAACCTTTGAAATTTCTAATTAGACAACAAAAACGTCGAATTCGGTTGATGGTTAAGGTAAGTTTTAACTGAATCGAACTCAAAACAGGTTAGGAGCCTGAATAAGCTTTTGTTGAACACTGTGGAACTTTCAGATATCACAGTGTACTGTAATGTTTAGGCCGCGTGCACCTTACTGTTGTATTCAGCCATTAGACACGTAAACAAAATTTTAAAAAAAACATTTTTATAAAACCATTGCAGCTGCTATTGAAAACGGATATTTAATACTTATCATATGAGTTTTTACTACAGTGCAGATTAAATTAAAGTCAAACGTTAAATGATTTGGAGGCCTAAACAAACCGAGAAAAATACATGGCTTCGTTTGGGTTGTGTTTACATTATGAAATAATAAATTTTTGATATTGGTAAAATTTTAAATCACCTAGATTGGAATTATTTCTCCTTATATTCCGCTCATCCTTACATTCTGCTTAATTTGGAGAATATTGTCTGGTTTACGTAAAGCCTTGAGTTTTACTGCCAACTGACTTTCCTGATATCTTTATGCTCAAGTATAATTTCTTGCACAAATAATAATAGTCGGTAAGATCATAAAAGTGTGATGTCACATTTGGGACAACTCTCCCCCACCCAACATCATCATTTGTTGCACTGAACTGACCAGCTTTCCCTTAGCTGAGTGATCTTTTAGATGTGACACAAACCTAACAGAAACCGTAGAAAAAACTAAAAATTACATTTTAATGGGAAATAAAACCAATGCACAACTTCTGAACGATAACTAAGAAAATTTCTGGCTATCCATTTTAATGTGAAATAAAACACATGTACGGCACCAAGACAACATCTGAAAGACATATGCAAATTTCTGGAAGTTCATTTTAAAAGAATTGAAAACCATGTACACAATGACGACAACGAGAATTTCTGGAGCCCCAGTTGATGGAAAATAAAACCCATGTACACTAATTCATGTATTTCATGTATTTCGTGTTGCACTTTTTCTGACCAAAGCCATAAATAAAATAAATTAAGATTTATCCACAAATCTCTAACTTTTCAAAACAAATGCTTCAACATAATAATTTCCATATAAAATTTGGTCATTTAAATAATCCTGGTAGTTTTACACCAAACTTTACAACAGCTTTTTTAATGTTCAATCTGCTAACGCAAATTTATCACTCAAATGTAGGTTGCCGAATAAACTAGTATACTACGTTGCTGCCTATAGGAGACTTGGTAGTGCAAAAGCGTACATCGCCGAAGAGACGTGACATCATAGATCACGTGATCTGACCGGATGTGATGTCACAATCGACGATGACGGTGTAAATAGGACATCCCAAGATGGCCGAGCCCCAAAATGGCATTGGTTTCGGTATCGTATTCAATGCAGACAATTACAATAAGCATCTACCCAGTATTACCTAAAGGATGAGACGATTGTAATTAATTTGTAATTTGTAACTTTGTCACACACACATACATATGACTAGAAAGGGATGGATTAAAAACCACTGACACCACACCAAAAGTAAAAGAAAAAAAAGAAGACGTTTACAATAACGCTATTGTAAACATAATAATTCAATTAGGTTATGGGTGGGAGCATTGGAGGAGGTTTGGTTGTGGAGGAGGTGTTGGTGGAGGTGTTGTTAAAGGCACGGATGGGGCAAAATGATTTACTAGTTGTGACCCAGTATCGCTGTCATCCTACGACTCTTGGGGGTCAGCTGAAGGGTAAGGGTTCAGAGGATTTAATTCACCCATAACTTTTTCTTCCCATGAATGAATTGAGTTCTGACAGTCCCCAAAAGTAACTCCTGGACCCTGCTCATTCATTTCCACGTTGTACGACAACCCCTGACCGTGTTAACATGCTCTTAAACCTATCCTGGGGCTGTACCTGCACGAGGCAACGTTCCCAAAGGAATTGCCTCAATTGTGGTTCAACCCTTGGTGACCCACCAATGGTTAAATTCCCCATAGGAATTTATGGTCTGGGGAAAGATTAGGTGTTACATATGTAAGTTCCTGTGGGCGACCCTACTTCCGGGACTTTGCACCTTAAGTGGCAATTTCTCATTTTGGTAGCCCAAGTGTATGTTTTGGTCGCCAGCAGCTCGTTTTCGTGAATCGTTTCAGAGCTAGCAATTCAAGTAGCACTCTTGGTAGGCTTAGGTAAAAAAAAAAAAAAAGAGTTTTGGGAGTATTGCAATTTGCTCTTTGGAGTTTTACCGATGATAGAAACACCAGCCAACCAGTAGCCCTCGCAACTTTTGATATCCTCTGCTACTATAGTTTGTTCCAAATTATGTTTTCAGAAAACTGACTGGATGACGACTCGTTTCCTAGCACTAAGAGTGCAAAACATGTGGAAATCACACTTGTAGACTCAACAAAGTTACTATTAGAGTTTACGAATGGGATGTTTACGGATATTTTGCACTCGTAGTGGAAGAAAACGAGGCGTCATACAGTCAGTTTTCTGAAAACATAATGTGGAACAAAGTATACACCAGAACTCACACTTGTCACTAACTGAACCTAACATGACCCTAGCAAGCTTTTTTCCTCCCCTCTGTATCATTCAAGTTTTTATTACCTAATTTAACGTTTATTATGACCGCTAGATTTCATATTTTGCCCCAAAACGAACTACTTAATCCGGAAACACTCTAGGTTAAGGATGCTACCAAAGTGAGGAATTGCCTTAACGTGTAAAGTCCTGGAAGTAGGTTCGCCACAGGAACTGACAGATACAACCACTAATTTTTCCTGGCCTTTAAATTCCTACGGGGAATTGAACCATTGGTAGGGCAACTGGGGGTTGAGCTCGGTTGAGTCAATTCCTTTGGGAATGTTGCCGCATGCAGGTACACCCCCAGGATAGGTTTAAGAGAATGTTAACACAGTCTGAGGTCGTCATACAACGAATAAGCAACGAATGAGCATAGGCTAGGAATAACTTCTGGGGACTGTCAGAACTCAATTTATTCATGGGAAGAAAAAGTTATAAGCATCATCTAGTTAAAGCCTAATATATTCGTCAATTTACGGGAAAACATGCCGTAGCAATCACAGTTGTTACTGTTAACGGGAAATTTTCCCCAGTACATGTAGTTGTCAATATGTTAACAATTACATAGGAATCTTCTAGTAGGTCAAACACAAGGAACCAAATGTCCAAACCAGATGTCCAAACTTGTTGGGTACAATTCCATCCGAAAAAGCATATTCCCTTCTTTACAAAGAAGCAGGAAAGTATTGGAAAACCAAATAACAATTCGATGTGAACAGATAAGGCATCCTGGTCACATACTCAAGAAGGGAAATATTAACAAAATCCAATTAAAAGGGAAAAAGGCTGAGAAAATCCTCACTAAGTCAAAACAGCAACAACAAGATAGGTTTATTGGGGCTGTAACCCAAGCTATGCGCCCGCCCTAGCTAAAACATTACAACAGTTTAGAACATAATTCAAAACTGCAGGACAACAAACTAACAAAACTGGACAACAACCTATTATAACAAAGCAAAACATGGCAAAAGGAAAAAAAAACTGAAAATGAAAGAGAAAATGAGTCAGACTTGAGGAAGCAAGGGAGTGCCTGCCCCAAGGCCAATAGCTCCAGGGAAAAGATACTCCCTCACATTTTGGACTATTTTAGTACAAGTGATATGCTTGCAAGTGATATGCTCGCTTTTGTATTTCATTGTCTAGGCACTGCTCCAATACGCATTTCGAAAACCCTCATAAACGTGTGAATATTTTTACTTTACACACTATTCCTTCTAAAATTGATGAGTGAACTGCTGTGGGTGAAGAGGTTGAATAATTTTGTGAATATCTTAGATGAAGCCACGCAGTCTAAGTTGTTCCCTTATGGGAAAAAAGAATTTTAACAATGATAATATGTATAATTATATCACTCTTAAATTTAGGCAAAAGTAGCTAAGATGTGGAAAAATGTAAACATTTCCCAAGCTTTAAAATAAGTCCCTGTATTAAATCTTTCAAGCAATTTATTCTGTCAAGAAATGGTAGAATAAGATCGATACTGATCGTCGAGCTGTTAGAGAAGGCAGAGTTATAAATAAACATAAATCGTTGGGAATAATATTAAGGAAAATTGGAAATTAGCCAACAGCGAACATTCTTTATTGAGCCTTGTGAGTGTATGATTTGTCTTCCTTCTCCATTGTCTATGACCGAGTGAATTTCGGTTGAATGGTTTACGGTTGTGACCTTAATAACGGGTTCAGTGAGTTATCTTTATGCCAGTGGAAGATGTGGCCATAGCGATTAAGGCGCTATGCAAGTGATCTGGGGGCAAACTGGGTAGCTGGTTCGAATCCGGGTCATGCCACTTCGACGAAACGTAAGTGCATAAAGGTGGCTTACTGAACTACATTATTTCAAGAGTATGGTTTTCGCTGTTGGCTAATTTCCACTTTTCCTTAAGAGAAGGCAGAGTGGCATCCTAATTTATAATTGGTAAAAAGTGAGAAAATATCATAACTATCCTGCTACTTAATGCTGCAAAACTAAGTTTGTTTCAAGTTTGCACTAGTGTACGATTTTAAATACGTAGTAAAAAGTGCCTTAATATATAATTTAAAGAAAAACATGTCAGGAGGTGCAACAAGGAGCTACGTTTTGGTGCAAAATCCTACACCGTCTTCAAGCATGAAACAAGGTTTAAATGTTGCAAGAAGACCGGTCACGGTGTAAATGGAGAAAGGTAGCGTGATTTGCTAGTAAGCAATCTCCCTACTTAAACTCATTCACAGTTGTACCAGTCTGAATATATATCCATCTGCCCATTGGTGATTTTATTGGCTCAAACTCCCAAACGATTAATTAGGATTTTTCATTGTGCCTTTAATATTGTTTGGTATCATTTGATATTAAAGTCGTGTTTCCTTCTTTGAACCGAAATTTAATTTTACAAATTATACAGAACTGGCTTTTTGGTTGTCTTCACGAACGATTTACTTTCAATTACAAATTAAAGGGATATTAATAAACAAAAAACGGAACGTTAAATGTTAAGAGTAAGGGTCTAAAAGTCAAAACCTACAAGGAACACGGACAAGCTTTGACAGTCAGGGTCTAGGTGTAAAATTTTGTCAGTAAGAGGCTGGTAAGCATTAGACCCTTACTACCCGGTGGTTAGCTTAGTTATAGTCTATTCGGACAGAACGTGTGTATGAACGGTTGTAGCAGGTTTTCTTTGTTCTTAGAATATCGTTAAGGAACTTTATGAACATAATTTTCTTGTGAAGTTTCGCATTTTGTCCTTTAATGCTTTAGAATTTTTGATTATCTTTCGTACATTATGGTAGAGGATAACAAATAATGCTCTCTGCTGCGAATATGCTGTCATGTTACTAAGTTGAAAAAAAACTTTCAACCTAAAGCAAAGCAGGAAATGCATCATACTAACACTGGACTTGCTTAATGATTTATCAAGCCAATTTTGTAAATCCAAGAACTTTCTTTAAAGCTACCTTATTTTAATTTCACAGATTTTAAGGTAACTGATGGCAACCAATAATCCTCATTACTTTGTATGTTCTGTCATGTTACCAAACCGAAAAATAAACTTTTCAACATAAAGCAAAGCAGGAAACGTACACCATACTACCACTGGATCATAACATAATAGGAGGATTTACAGTTTTTCGTCAAAATGTATTTTCTGCTTTCCTATTCTTAAGGACGAAAGCTAGCCACCGGGTAGTAAGGGTCTAATGCTT